>CALYCR020003435.1:0-26785 GCA_944470395.2 Schistosoma turkestanicum
CGTAGGCGAGATATTCGTTTGCTGACTAGAGGATGAGTGTGCTAAGCAGCAGTTCGATCCTTTCGACCTTATGGCTGTGAAACATGGTCAGTCATAATAGAAGATATTCGTAGGTTGCTGGTTTTCGATCATAAGTGTCTCCGAAGCATTGCTCGTATATCCTGGGACACCCGAGTGAGCAACGCTGTTATTAGGAAACGGGTGCTAGGTAAGAATGGCAGATCAATAGATGAAGTATTGAAACTTCGTCAGTTAAGGTGGGTGGGACGTGTGTTACGACGCATGCCTAACCACCGACTGCCTTGTTGAGCTATGTTTTGCGATGTAAGAAAAGGTTGGACGAAAGCTAGGGACGGCCAGACCAAAACATGGCACAAATCATATCTTCAAACTTTAATCTCTCCGATTACTGCTAATACATCTATTACCTCTACTACAATGAAATTTGAATTGACAATTGCATTTCTGTACTAATGTGGTATGGCAACTTGAATGCTGATGTACGTACGTACGAAGTTCTACGTTGCTGCTGATTGATTGATTGAACTAGCCTTGATACATTTAATTATGTAAGAGGAATGTGCAGAACTGTAGTTCAACGTGTTAGTTAAATTCTCAATTTCAAAATTAACGAACTTGAAGTTTAGCTACGTTAATTACCTACACTTTTAAAGAATAGGAAAATAGTTCGAAACCAGTAGACGTACAGAAGTAATTGGACTGTACTAATTTGTAGTTAAATCATTAACCTGTGTAAACATTGCAGTCTGAATGACCACGTCGAATAGTTAGATGATTCAACTATCACGGATGGAAGTTATAAAACAGTCTAGAACATAATTCTACTTGTTGAAGACGCTGATAAAATGCAGAGTCGTTTCAATATCTTAAGCAACAATTCAAGCAAGTTGGGGATGCGATTCTCCTTCTTCAAATGCAAACTGTTGCTTTAGACTTGGCTTGCATCGGTACCTGAATTATTGATAGGAAGTGAAACAGTTGAGTGTGTTGACTGCTTCACTTATCTTGGTAGTTCAAAAGCACGTCTGTGACAAAGTTAAACAAGATTGAAGAAAGTGGACATCCCTAACGGACATCACTTGAAGTAAAGAACTCCGATGACAGTTCACCATAATCTCTAGTAGTGTTTGAGTAGAGAGCTAGTATAAGGTTAATGTACTTCTTTGGTACACCTTTTGATGACAGACCTTGCCACAGAATCTCACGATCGACAGAGTCGAATGCCGCTTTAAGATCAAGGAATACAACTATAGTGGGACGGCTATATGCGTGTCTGTGTTCCAGGACCTGTCGTAGTGTGAAGATGTGGTCTATACAGCTACATCCAGGTCTGAAACCAACCCGGTTTTCTCTAGTCTGCTCTTCACAAGCTCTAGTTAGGCGTCTGAGTATTTTCGAGGCTAACATTTTAGACACTATATTAGTTAAACTGATTCCTCTGCGATTGTCACAAGAGGACTTTTGTTCTTTCATATAAATTGGGACAATCAGTGATTAAGAACGGTCAGATGAGATTACGCCCAGTTCCCAGATTCTACCTAAGATCTCAGTCAATCTAACTGTTAAAACTAGACCACCATCCTTAAAAATCTCACCTTACAATCAATCACCTGGAAAATATCTAATGCCTTGATTGGTTCATTCAACCAAATACATATATGATAAGATGAATTCTCATGACAAATTAAAAGTCGGAGAAAAAAAAAACAACAACTTACTTGGATTGTTTTGATAACCATATTTGCCAATATCCGACTCTGTTGGATTCAGACCCATTGCACGTACAACTTCGCCAATATCTTTTGCTTCGATTTTTTCATCTCCTTTTGTGTCAAACAGTAGGAACATGTCGTGAACATCTATATTTATAAATTTTTTAAAACTATAATAAAAACAAAAAACTCTCTAACCATTCAAATCGTTTTCACTTAAGTCAACCTAGAATTAATTAGAAATAAAATAGAAAAATATTGATGACTATACCATTTTTCCAATGCAGTGAAATAACTTTCGTTGATGCACGGATCAGTTAGTGAATATGGTAAAATCAGCAAATGATTTTTCTGAAAAAAAAAGAAACCTGTGAATTAAAAGAATGCAAGAAAGTAATTATGAACTGAATTGTAGTAAACACAATAGGAAGTAACTTGGTATAGGTTGGAAGAAAGCTAGGGGTGGTCAAACCAAAACATGGCACAAATCTATGGAGTCACTGACAAATGGACTGAGTTATGTTGGTACATGCAGACTACCTGGTTGCTGTCCGCTAGATGATAGTAATCGATGGTTAGAGACCTTGAATGATATAGCTCAAAACCGTTTGAAATGTCACAGGTGCATTCAATCTTTGTATTCTCGTAAATCCTAACCTGAATTCCTCATAACCTTTGTCTTTTCCTCCTTAAGTTTATTTCACTAGATTCTACTGCTTGAACAATATCTTTGAACTCTAGTCTCTCCTATTATTGTTAATACCTTTACCACTACTGCTAAGGGATTTGAATTGACAGTTACATCTCTGTGCTAATGTGGTATGGCAATATGAACTGATGTACGTACGTACGATGTTCTACGTTGCTGTTGATTAATTGACTGATTGATCTGCCCTATGACTCAATGCTATACCTACATCACTCGAGTCTTGAATATGGGTCTCAAACGGACAACAGAAGTCGACGTCAAGACTTTGTAAAGATATATCAAATCCTGCCTGTTGTTTGATCTGAACTGGTGAGTGCACGTTTAAAGAAGCCAATGTGAATGACATAAATGGTTTCAGATAGTCTGCTTCAGAATACGTACTCCGTTGTAGTATTCAACTTTTGATAAGTCAGTGACTTGAGATAGTTTGTTTAGATAAGACAAGATTTCTACCATAGACGAGCTGCTGTATGAGTTAAAGAAGCAGGTATACACAGAATCGGAATAAAGTAATAAACAAGTGACACAATGTGAAACATAAATGAATGCTAGCAAATAATTGTGAGCACGACTTGTGAGAATGAGGACTTCAAATATGAATTTTCCAGTCGTAATTATCATTTACTTCGTGTGGGGCCGACGTAACTATCCGCGTTACCAGACGAAAGCAAAAGGTTTCCTTAAAGGTGCACCTCTCGAGCCTTTGACCTACAAGTTTAGTCCGAAAGGTGGTGAAGCAACATCAAGAGGTGTAGCCCCATGGTAGCGGCAAAACAACAATACATTCATACACCATTCGTTCTCCCGGAACTCTGGCGTCCATAGGCACCACTTGTTTGTACTCAAGATTTTCAACTCCCTTGGGTGGATCCTCCATATCCATCAACCTAGTTAAAGCGTCAGACATTCGCTTCTCATCCTTACATTTCGTAAGCAACATCGCCGCCACGAGAAGGCAGTGGCTATATACGCGTGACCATATGAAGACATTTAGAGAGAAATAGCAGACTTTACATTCTCGGCAGTCAGGACATTTTGGTTCCTACATTATTTGCTTTTTATTTGCATATCCACAAAATTTGAAATACAAATTGTAAGAATCGATCGAATCGATCACATACGCTGTTTACTTGAGCATTTAATTTTAACATTTTTTCATTGTTACAATCACTCATTCACTGTCATGAGCAACAGAACGCTACTCCATGTAATAATACCAGGTTTTCTATTGTGTTTAATTAGAGTTGTAAGGCGCTGAAGACCCAACTAATAGATAATCTTAAGGGTGTTCGGTCTTTTTTGAATATTTGTCCCAAGTGAGTTCCTATTTAGGTAGTACTTACTATTACTGAAATCCAATACCAGTCAACATAATCAATTATCAAGTCGTTTTGAGTAACACATTAGATGGAAAGGTATTCAAAGCTTCTTTCAATAGCACCATTAAAGAGAGCAGCTTACAAGTCAGCACTTACTATGCTAATCGGCAAATCCTTCAAAATTTGTGGGACTTTTCGGATGTGACGGTGAATTCGGCTTTGCAAGGACGATATTTCGCGAAACACTCAAACAACAATACGATGATCTCAAGAAATTTTGGATTGGCGAAAATATTTAGTTGTAGCTTGTCTCTACTTCATTCTTCTTCGTGGAAGTGTTTGAATTAACTTCACTTAACTAATTATACTTCTGTTTAACGAAGCAATGAGATTACGGACTTACCATTTTCACGTTTGAAACAAGTCAAATCAGTTCTTTCTCCGAATCAAATTATCAGATATTTAATATTAGAATTTGAGCACAAGTTTTTAAGTGCAGTTTCGCCGAATAAATACGGAAATTAACATCGTGACTATCTGATTGTTGGTATAAATGATCCTTGGCTAGAGAATCAGCTGATAGAAATTCCTTTTGACATGTTCAGATAACCAAAGATTTCTGTTTTACCTTTGACGATATTACTAATGATCAGTACGACATTACGGAATAACATGATGTGAATGAGTCTATTTTACTACAGAGATTACAGTTTTATTCTAACAACAACTGTTCCATTTCATCTTGGCAAGTGAATAGCTTGAAAAATATTTCGAATTTGTCTTTGAATGGTAAACCCTATATTTTCGTGGCTCATGTCTGTTTCCTTATACTTGTGGCCGCAAATATGGAAAGGTTTGATAGATATTAAAGGTTTGTAGAAGTTGCAAGTGATTTACTACTAGAGCTTTGAAAAATTATGGGTCTAAAACAGTTGGACAGAACAATGGAATCATTGCCGTTTTCTTCCTCTCTCTCTTTATTATCTCACTAGCAATGCAAAGCTTAATTACCAATACATGAGTAGAGTCAATTATTTCTGTGAGAAATGGGCTGTTACTTTATAATGTTGTCTACATCTAGTCCTAAAAGCAGAGCAATCTCTGACCACGAATTACTTATTAGTGGCAAAGCTAACCTTACGCTGAGGAAAAGGAGGGTGCTTGTGTCAGTATTCTTCTTCTAGTTAATGAGTATGTTCCATCTGTTCTTGGACTAAAAACCCTGGCTACCAGATTTTGGCATTCTATTATGCAGTAATTGGTCTGTTAGCACTCCAGTCAAAGGCCTGGTCTTTCAATGCCCAAAGGCGGTGGGAGGTATCTAAATATTCAACTAGTACACAGATATGTAAACGGAGGGCCTGAGTTCTTAAAAGTGTAGACTAATTTAGTATGGATCAAGAGAGGTTGGGAATAATGATTAAGACAAATTGTTCCAGAAAGGTTCCCTGGTTTTTCTGTTTTCCTTTGCCCTCGTCTGTTCCATGTGAGCGCTTATCCTGTGACGCAGCTGGGTGCTTTCCGCAATGTGCGTCCTATCCACTTCCAGCGCTTATTCCTGATTTCCTCCTTTAATGGAATCTGATTAGTTCTCTCCAACAGAAAATTGTTGCTGATTGTGTTTGGTCAACTGGCCAGAATTCTTTTTTTTGTAGACATCCGGTAATGAAAACTTGTAGCTCTCTAAGTTAACGCTCCATACAGTAGATTTCTCTTGGCATTTGTATTGAAAATTTTGACTTTCGTGTTAGTTGGTAGTTGTTTCGTGTTCCAGATGATCTTCAGTTGTAGAAATGCAGCTCTTGCTTTGCCTATCCACGCCTTCACACACGTACCAGATTAACCTCGATCACCAATTGTCCCGCCCCCCAGAAATGTAAAGGTTTTGACATCTTCCAAAGCTTCTCTGTCAAGTGAAATTTGGGTGGTGCATGTTGTGTTGTGTCAAGGAATCTTGTTTTCCCTTCATGCATGTTGATTCCTGCTGTGGAGGGATTGCTGTACTGGTCGTCTTCTCTTGCATTTGTTGTCTAGACCAACTGCGAGGTTTATATCATCCAGCTGAATCCGAGCTGTCTTCTCAAGCATGCCATAGTGTGGAAGAATTTCCACATTGTGTCAGCCTGTCAACGCCGTCTAGTGCTTTCTCGTAGTCAATGAAGTTGGTGTGAAGTGATGGATTCCATTCGACTGATTTTTTCACAGTGATGCGTAGTATCGCGACTCAGTCGTTAAATGATCGATCCTTACTGAATCCAGCCTTCTGATCTCGAAGTTTGACGTTTCACATGGTTGTATCTGTACAAAACTTCCGGCTTTATTCTAACTGTCCAATGTTTTACGTACTTCCCTTCAGATGTTGACGTCTTCGCAACATAGTCGATCATCAGGAGAAAGAGAATGCAATATTACCGAAGGTTTTAAATCAGATTATCACCACTTTTGACGGTGGAGAATCGTTTGATCAAGGTTTTGTAGTTCAAGTTGAAAGTATTAAGTTGCATACTGAACGACACTAAATTAATATGGACACATTTTGAAATAGAGGTGGCTTCAAATTGGGCTAATTTTCACTTTCATTATCTATTATCTTACTTCAACTTCTCTTCCATTATCCGAACTCTATCGACTTTGATACATGTCACAACTTGCCCAGTTAATCCAAATAGAAAGCAATATATCTGGGTAAGAAACGGTTCTATTATTAATCAAAAAATACAGACAATTACCTGAACAATATTACACTGTTTTCCGTCCGAAATCGCACCCTTCCAGTCCAGATGCACGGTTCACCTGCCAAAGTATCAAGTCCGATATGACTGAAGCCATAATTAAGTACCAATTTAAACAACATAATACAGTTCAGTAGAAAACATAGAAACTCCAATAAAGGTACAAAAATAGAAACTATGACAAAATACAAATATTAACATCCCGAAATGGGATTAAACAGACCACCGAAATGTAACACAGAAAGAGTCAGTAAGAACATATTATAAATAAGTACATGGAGGGATTTTCCCAAAACAAAGCCTTCAGAATGGATTCTCCTATAATGTTGTGCAACATGTTGAGTACGTCCAATCATCTCAACATGAACATCCCTCCAGAACTGTTGGGGATGTTCGATCCCCAAAATTCGCTTGATAATGGTTTTCACGTTTTGCCAGCATGGGCTGATCAGATGACCTTGAGATTTCAATTCCCACCAGGAAAATCCATGGCTGTGATTGGCTGCAGTGTATTTTAGTATGCTATTTTCTTAACTGTCTCAAGGACGTTCCTATGTTGTATAAATAAACGAGAGTTGTATGCTTGATTGCACTGTGATTGCTGGGTGTTTGTAGAATATACTTTCTACGCTTACAAAGCCTTTTCTCTTGAGCCTCGGATTCAAGGTAGCCTTCCTGGAAGCTGGTAAAGGTCTCGTTCGCGTTTATCGACTAAGGTAAACTCGTAATAGCCTCAAGCATACTAAGTGACGAACTTATCAAGAACATCGTAGCTTCGCTCTTCGAGGTAACGCTCGAAATGTAGCATATCAAAGTGTAAACACCTAGGCTCACTCACGCTTTTTTCACTTTGATTTGTCTCGAACGAAGTACTCAGGCAGGACTGAAACGAGTCCTACATTTGCTACACTAGGGCAAATTATAAGTGCATGAGGGAGAATCTTGTACATGCCCCATGGCCACGAAAAGGATGAAGGATAAGAGTAGGTGATCACTGCCAAACATTTAGCGACATCATCCAGAATACTGCACCAGACAATGTAATTCAGGCAAAACACACCTGGAAACAGAAGAACATTGATTAAACTCGGCACTGAACGCCTGATACGAACGAAAAGTAGAACCTGGTACAGGTGGAAGGTCTCTTTGGAGGATTCCGACCGTATTTCTTACTTGGCATTGAAAAACAGATGCAATACCAAAGTTCAAAGTGATAGGAGACGGTTTCAGATGAAGCTGTTTGCCGAAATACAGGCGCACCTTAGGCATACATTTAGTTTCATGCCGAAGGGAAAACCTACGAATCAGTGTTTGTTCCCTCAAAGGTACATTCGGCGAAGAGCTCAACAACCTATAGATGAGTTTGATCTTCAACACCAACTTCACCGATCAGTTAAACCAGATAGTATCCAAAGTACTACTCATACCCAATGCCTGTTAACGACCTAGGCATTATTTGACTTACACCTGAATTTCTACTAAGGGAACTAAAGTTCTTGCGCTCCGGAAAGTCACCAGGACGTGAGAGTATTCGCTCCACAGCCTTGAAACAGTGTGCAGAAGCCTACAGTTCACCGATATGTAACCCATTAAGATATTCACTGGAGTAACACGAACTCCCAAATCAATGGAAACAAGCTACTCTCTCCAATTCTCAAAGGAGGTGATCGGAAGGATCCAGCTTGTCACAGACCAGTCGTACTGCTACCAATGCTACCAAAGGTAATGAAAGGGCTGGTAAGCAAGAAAATAAGGGAGAACATGGATAAGAGCAGAATACTCCATTATACTCAATACGGGTTTCGGAAAGGAAGTTCGTTCGTACCCAACCTTCTCACAGCATGGGATAATCAGGTATACTGCTGCGACCACAAAATACTGGTGCACATAATATTTTTTGACTTTGCGAAAGCCTTCGATCCAGTAATCCACGCACTACTGATTGCGGATGATGCGAAATGGGCTTCACTGCCCCATTCCTATCTTGGCTCAGAAACTACCTTCAGAATGGACAAGTTCACACCAAAGTAAATAGAGTGCACGCGATTTGGCTAGTCTCAACATGGGGAGTTTCACAAGGGACCATCTGAAGTCCACTTCTCTTCTTGATATATATTAACGACTAGACTAATGACTAGACTACCATCCATTGGGTACTACCAAGTACCCGGAACAGAAACGAAAGAACAAGAATCGATGGTAAAGAAATCAATTGGTTTATACTGGCTCGTGGAAATGATATTGGATTTTGATATCACAATATAAAATACAGAGTTAGTGTATCAGGCAGTGTAAATTCGGAAGACTATTTTTAAAAAAACGAAAAAAACTGCATTTGAGTGGCTCATGGAACTCCAAATGCCAACGTAAACTCCAAAATATTTTATCGTTGCGAATCCATAAGACATTCCACCTTGGAAGATTGATTTCTTAGTAAGGTAGTTCACGCAACTTGGTTTATGACCTTGAGCATCCACTAAATGGTCCAAGCAGCCTCTAAACCTTTTCTAATTGGCATTAGTGGAGGAGCAGCTTCAGGAAAAGTAATTTTAATTTTACTGAGAGATGCTTCTAGGCAGAAGCATGCAAAAAGATAAAGGATGTCTTATACAGTAAAGCGAAAGGGAAGAAAGTTGAGGTTCTTTCCTTGTCATCATTTTATCGTGAACTTTCTGATGAAGAACACAATTTAGCGCTAAACAGTGAGTTTGACTTCGACCACCCAAGTGAGTTCTATGGTGGTTTGTATCTATGTTTTATTTTTCATTAACAGCTGTAACATTTCTGTAGTTATCACTTCAAAACTTAGACATACCAATATTTGTTGGCAGTTAAAAGGTTAACTTTAAGTATATGGAGTACTTTAATAACAAAGCTCACTTCAAGAGGTTGAGTACATCTCCGACACTAAGGCTCATCGCATTATTTAGGTTTCGAAATTTTGTTGAGACCGGATACATTAAGATTTTACAACTACCTCAATTATTTGTATAGAGCATTGTCCTTAGATTTCTGAAACCTTTCTATATCCCTTTACACCGACATCTGATTTACTGGTCCTGGGTAGTTTTTATCGCCGGATTCCGAACTGTCATTCTGTACGGAACATTATAATAATAATGGTTCCATTAACTTTCAGCAATGTGAAACTGAATGATTCCTTGTCTATAAACCATAACTGATCGATTAGAAGTTCGTGGTAACATTTTAAGCCCTTCAATTGGTTTCTGAATATAGCAGGTTACATGAAATGTAACTCATTGTCGTACTTTCTTCAAGGGATAGTTGCTTCAATACCCAGTGCTAAGTGCTTCATTTAAACTTATATAAGAGTCTGCGTATAATCATGACGAAGTCCGATATTACTCTATAATATTGTCATAATATGTAGCCTTACATAAGTTTCTCTTTCCATATTTTTTTTTAGATTCATTCGATTTCAAATATTTAATTGAAGTTTTAAAAAAAATAAAACAAGGAAAACCTGTAATCCTTCATACATATGATTGTTCTGCTTATTCAAGGTAAAAAAAAACCATTTAACTTATTCACATCTAGTCTTTAGTACCCCAGATGTTCAAGAGGTGCCAAATGATGTGGATGTTGTTATTGTAGAAGGAATATTAACATTTTATCAAAAAGAAATTAGAGATATGTTTGATTTGAAAATTTTCATTGAATCCGATGCAGATACAAGGTTGTGCAGAAAAGGTAATTCATTTTTTCAACGAGAAAATAAATTTTTTGTAGTCTTAAGAGATGTTTCTATGACAGGTCGTTGTTTGGAATCGGTACTTGATAATTACTTTAAATATGTTAAACCAGCATTTGAAGAGTTTTGTCTGCCGGTGAGTATATTTTAAATGTTGAAGTTTTTTTAATAATAA
Organism: Schistosoma turkestanicum; assembly: GCA_944470395.2. Classification (NCBI taxonomy): domain Eukaryota; kingdom Metazoa; phylum Platyhelminthes; class Trematoda; order Strigeidida; family Schistosomatidae; genus Schistosoma; species Schistosoma turkestanicum. Next base: position 10,381 of record CALYCR020003435.1, read on the forward strand.
TGATATATACTATTGGTACACTATACATTATTCCTTGGGGGCCCGCGAGATGATAGTAGTTGATGGTTAGAGACCTTCATTGACATGGCTCAAAGCCGTTTACAATAGCGCATGTGCATTCATTCTTTATGTTCTCTCAAATTGTAACCTTTTGAATTCCTTATCACCTTTATCTTTTTAAGTTTCTTTCAGTAGATTCTATTTCTTGAATAATATCTTCGAACTCTAAAATTTCTGATTACTGCTAACACGTCTACTAGCTCTACTACTATGGGATTTGAGTTGACAGTCCACTTGTCAGTGACTTCATGCATTTGTGCCATGTTTTGGTTTGGCCGCCCCTAGCTTTCTTCCAATCTACTCCTACACTGCAAAACATAGCTCGTCGAGGCAGTCGGTGGTTAGCCATACGTAACACATGTCCCAACCACCTCAACTGATGAAGTTTCACTACTTCATCTATTGATTTGCCATCCTTACCTAGTACTCGTTTCCTAACGATAGAATTGCTTACTCGGTTGTCTCAGGATACACGAGCAATGCTTCATGTTACAATGTGGATATTAGTTTAGGTTCGAGATTTCCTGTCAACTATCCTAAACCATTTAACATTAGTGCTACACTGTTTTTTCAATAGTTTATCCTATTTATTATATCTTTGCTTTATTTTCCTAACCAGCATGATTATACTCAGCCATTCGCTATAAATTAAAATTCTGAATGTAAGATTTCAATTTTACAGCACATACGGAATGATAACTGATTAATGGTGTTATGCAAAATGAACTAATAGTTTAAATACTAGTGAATTTGTCGACATATCATTTTGCTAGTACTAGATTCAAAATTGAATCAATAAACCTACACGTTCTTGAACTGATTCGTTAGGCAGTTACAAAATGAATGCATACATTCCCCTACCATTTATTTTATTCTTCAACCTGTTGCGTCAGGATTGGCTTGCGTCAGCACCTAGACTAGTGACAAGGAATTAAGCAGTCGAGCATGTTGACCGCTTCACTTATCTCGGGAGTCTGATCAGTGCTGATGGCCTGGTGACTGACGAAGTCTCAGCGCAGATACAGAAAGTTCGCGTCACTTGTGGCGTAGGCGAGATAACCGTTCGCTAACCAAAGGACGAGTCTACTGCACATCAGTTCGCTCCATCTTACTATATGGATGCGAAACATGTCCAGTAAAAGTAGAGGATATTCGTCGGTTACTAGTATTCGATCATCGGAGTCTCATAGCTATTGCTCATATATCCCGGGACCACCGAGTAAGCAATGCTGTTGTTAGGAAACGAGTTCTAGGTAAGGACACAGATCAATAAATGGAGTATTCAAAACTTCATCAGTTGAGGTGGTTGGTACGTGTGTTACGTATGCATAATGACCGACTGCCCCGACGAGCTATGTTTTGTGGTGTAAGGAGTAGGCTGGAAGAAAACTAAGGGTGGTCAGATCAAAACATGACACGAAGTCACTGACAACTGGATTGAGTTATGTTAGTAGGTGTGTAGACTATCTGGTTGAGGTTCGCAAGATAATAGTAACAGATGGTTAGAGACTTTAAACGACATGACTCAAAATTGTTTGCGATGGCGCAGGTGTTACATAATGTATTCATTGTTAATGAAGTACTTCTCACTATGTTGTAATATCATTTTATTTGTATTTTTTAAAATTTCTATTTAGACTAAAAAATATGCTGATGTTATACTGCCACGTGCACCTGATAATCATGTTGGTGTCGATTTAATTACGGAACATTTGTTACAACTATTAAATGATTCTTCATCTATGATTAATAATATTCAGCAACAATATATACCACGTGTAAGAAATCAATCTGAATCGTGTGTAGGTTCTATTAGACCACATTAATGAAACTTGATGATAAAAATAATATATATGAACTTTATTAATGTGTATATATTATCATCTAGTGTGTGTGTGTGTGTGTGTGTGTTGATCCAGTCAGTGCACTATATGCATTGAAATGTTTGTTATTTTTCAATTAAACCTTTTATTTATATCTTTTTTCTCTTTGTAATTTCTATCAGTTCGTTATTTAATTTTGTAAGAAATTAATATTATATTTTTAAATTGCTTGGACTTAACAACATTGGGAATCTTTTTTCAGCTTACTTTCTTTTTGAAAACTAGTTTTCTGTAAAAACAAAAAAGATACTCTATGCCTGCCTACCTGCCTGTATAACAATCTCGTCATTATTCCAATTTGATTTTTTCAGCTGAACATCTGGTTATAAAAAGGTAGTTTAAAATTGAATCTTAGATTTTTAAATATAAATTAGGAAATTTTGATTTAAACATTTTTTTCCCTGTTTAAGAGTCAAATCCGGGTTTTTCGGTTCAGTACTATTAGTGAACCGCTCAACTAGGTTTCGTTCTAAAGTATGAAGAAGGACAAGGTCAGAAGAATATATTGGTCGTCGGAGACGCAACATACATCGATGGCACAAGATTCCAGAGTCCTAGATAAGGAAGCTGGTTGCCCAATTTGACACAAGGTTCGAACATTAAAAGCTTCAATATGTAGTTTAAAGCAGGGTTTCAGGAGACCAGGAATAACGTATCATGAACTCAAAACGTTTGCATTAGCGGCGCGAAGTGACAAAAGAATGAAAGAAATGGCTGGTCGAGGAGATGAGTCATTAAGATTTGATTGTGACTGATTTGATTTCGTGTGTTGTTAAGTGTATGAGGGCGGATGCCACTTCCCGACTGCCCATACTTCTATTATTATTGAGTTGACAACTACGTCTCTGTGCTAATGTGGTATGGCAACTTGAACTGATGTGCGTACTTACGTACTCAGTGATACATTGTATCTGACTAACTGATATGTGGTGGAGTTTTGTTCTCTGAGTTGGATGTTTTGGTTCTGAGAACGAAACCATCAAAATCGTACACCGGAGCTACAAATTTTCTCCATCTCAAAATCATACGTGCGTGACTGATATGTTGGTCTCTATAGTAGTCGTGGATTTGATTCTTTGGTCTTTTGCTCTATGTGTAAACACTTGTTTCTAATTAATTATGAAGACAAGTGGCATATTGGGTTGGTATTCGTCTCCGTTTTAGATTTTGGAGATTTAACGAATTGCCCACATTGGTAGGTATTTGCTACTTAACCTACAGCTCTAACTGTTTTGCTGACAAGCTTAATTATATCAGTCATTCAGATGCAACGTAGAACTTCGTACGTAAGTGCATCAGTTCATGTTGCCATACCACATTAGCACAGAGAGGCAACGCTTAATTACGTATTTATTGTCCTAGATTTAAGCTAATATTCTGATAACAAAATAATTATACTAACTACATGTTAAGTAGTTAAGATATCTAGTTTCATACCATAGACTGACTTGAGTTAGAAACCATTGGAAGCTAGTAATTATCGGGCAGGTTCCATACTAGCATGAGACTTCTCAGCAATGCACATCCATAATGCCCAGGATCTTTAAGCCTCAAAGGGATTGCTTAAGTTTTAGCCTTTAGACTGATACCTAGTGGTCTGCTGTCTATAAATTCCATAAATCAACATTTTTAGGGTTGACCTTTTCTAACCCCTTCCTTCCTTGTGAGGCAGCAATTACCCAGTCTCACGGTATACATAAGATTTACATCGTATTGTGTTTTGCTCGATGATAAGTGTTCCTTTCGGCATCAATGACATGATATTCCAAATAAACATGCAAAGATAAACTTCCGTTGGTAAAGATCGAAATTCGTTTGATACACTACGTAAATATTTGTGTGACAATAGTCATTGACGGTAGACAGACAGATACAACGCAGAACTTCCTACGTATGTACATCAGTTCAGGTTGCCATACCACATCAGCACAGAGACGCAACTGTCAGTTCAAATCCAAGAATGATAGCAATAGTAGGAGTATTAGCAGTAATGGAGAAGATTAGGGAGCGAAGATATAATTCGAGAAGTATTATTCAGTGAGATAAATTTAGAAGGTGAAAGGTAGAAATTATGAGGAATGCAGAAGCTTAGAATTAGAGAGAACACAAAGAGTGGATGCACCTGCGCCATTGCAAACGATTTTGAGCCATGTCATTCAAGGTCTCTAACCATTGGTGACTTTCGTCTCACGGACCCGCATCCCGAACATGCTTGCATTGTTGCTTATGATAGTCAGGAGACTCTGCATTTTGTCAGCGTCTTCACCAAATAGAACTATGTCGTCGGCATATTCTAGGTCAATAAGCGATTTTCCTAGTAGAAAGTCGACTCCTGAAAAGTGGGACGAGGATAAGGTTATATCTAGGGGCATGTCTATCACAAAATTAAACAAGAATGTGGAAAGTGGACACCCTTGACGAACACCACTTGAAGTAGACAATTCTGATGACAGTTCGCCATTAGTTCTCACCCGACCGGTGTTCGAGTAGAGAGCTTGTATAAGGTTAATGTACTTCCTCGGTACGCCTTTCAGTGACAGACCTTGCCATAAAATCTCACGATCCACTGAGTCGAATGCCGCCTTAAGGTCCAGAAAAACAACTATTGTAGGACGCCTAAATGTGTCTGTTCCAGGACCTGTCGTAGTGTGAAAATGTGGTCTATACATTCACGTCCAGGTCTGAAACCAGTCTGGTTTTCTCGAGACTGCTCTTCAAGAGCTCTAGTTAGGCGTCTAAGTATATTCGAGGCTAACAATTTAGAAACTATATTAATTAGACTTATTCCCCTGTGACTGTCACAAGAAGACTTATGTCCTTTCTTACAAATTGGTACAATCAGGGATTGAGACCAGTCGGATGGGATTATGTCTAGGTCCTACCTAAGATCTCAGTCAATCTAGCTGCTAAAACTGGACCACCATCCTTAAAAATCTCTGGAGTCAATCTATTGGGTCCTGCTGCTCTCCCTCGAATCAGATTTCCTATAGCTTTTTCAACTTCATAAAGGTTCGGAGGGCTAACAGCTTATTAGGTCGTATACTGCAGTTAGTCATCAGCAACGTAGAGACTGGTATATGTGTGCGTTGGTTCGATTTACTATGTTACTGCGAGGTGAAGTGAAATTCACAAGATGCATAAGAGACTGGAATAGTATAGCAGCAGCAAGGACTGAGAAAAAGTAAGCATTGTGAATATGGCCCGAAAAAAAACAGCGGGAAGGTGCATATAGGTAAGTACTGAGATTTAAGATTAATAGGCAGATAAAGCGAATGCATTTCGTTATCGTGAACGATTCTGAGCAATGTAACCTAAAGCTCCCAGCCACTGGTAATCGTCATTGCACCGAGCTCAGCCAGATAGTCTACATCTACCGACATAGCTTAGACCAACAATGACGTATTTTGTGAACAGATATTATTTTAGTGTATCTCCTATCCTTTTTCAGCCTACACTGATAATTGCTATCTGGCCAGGTGGGCAGTGACTGAGGATGCGTAAAACATGTTCTAATCAACTCAAGTGATAAACATCCGGAGCCATATTAACCGATTCCTCACCTTCATTAGTATCGTCTCACCAGCCTCAATATTGCTCACTAGGTTCTCCAACGAAACACAAGTAATACTTTGAAGAGATATATGAGACAAAACATACATGTGTCTGCTTTCGAAAACTATATTTTACAGCTGCTCAATAATACTTCGTGGGTTGGTGCACAACAGTTACATCTGTTTAGCACGTGGGTATTGCGTCTGTGCCACAATTTGGCAGCGGCTAACACTACTCTCGTCTAATATAGGAATAAATAAGATGGAAGCATGATGTTTATTCACAAAGTCATCTATTGTTGGCTAAATTTATGTCCGAAAGTGTAAACGTCTTGGTTGCACTAAACTTGAATAATTGTAATCAATCGCTGGAAATTAGAAGTTACTTAGTACGCGTTTTCTAACTTTATCTCACTCCAAATATTGAGTTGCGTTATTGCTAGCTTTTTATTCTTCGAAAGCACTTGTTTTCTTATCTTGATCATGTTTAAATTTAAACTGAAGTCAGGATTAGCTCCTTTCCTTTGTTTTTTATCCCGGTCGTGATATTTAACGTCAACTACAACTGACAGACAGTCATTATCTTATTTGACGGGATTCATCTATTAAAGCAAATAACGACCAGGAATAAAACGGCTACCTACGTTCCTTATAGTAGTCAATATGATTTACTCCGATACTAAGATGCAGCATTACACACAGAAATTACAAGTGATAATTTGTAGGAAAATATTATAGATTTATGAATTATAACAGAAAAATAGCATAATAACATCATAAACAGGGTTAGTTTAAAATAGATAATCTCAACAAAAACAACGACTAAAACATAGTTGAATTCATTCTCAAAATCGAGAATGTCAGCGTTTTCCAAGAATATTTAAAAATTTCCCACGAGTCATTTCTTTTGCTGAAAAAAAATGTCAGTTTAAATATTAATACTTTGAACAAACCTTCTTCTAATCCAACTTGATAAGCTAAATTTTGTAAATGTTTAATTTTATCCATTAGTTGTTGAGTTGACAAACTTCCAAAATCTGACGTGCCAATATTAACTATCAGAAAAAAAAACAATCATTACCATGAATCAGTTCTAAATCTTCTTTATCCAAATCAGTCGCATATTTTGGAGGAGTGTGTAAATTAATTTCATTTTGTCTAGATGTAAGAAATTCAGTGACACCAGAAACTAAGTAAAAATAGAAATCAAAGAATTACTTTGTTCTGGCCATAAATCAGGTGAAGCTCTATCGAGATTATCATGACTTAATAGAAGTTGATCAGTTTTTTCTTCCATCGGTCTAGGTTTAAATGTTTCTAAGCTGGCAAGTTGAAAAAAAAAGAGGTAGAATATATAAAGATAGTTGCTTTAAAGTTTTTGCGTGACATTCAAGAAAAAAAGATTTAACTAGAACTTTTTACTTAGACATCAACATATCGAGTAGAATTAACAGTATGAGACAAGTTGTAACAATGAGTGCCAATGATATTAAAGAATTGATCATGAAGGATTTTAGAAGCATTGCAGTAAAATTGAAGAATATACATTATAGCCTACGTTATTTGACTATTGATCGGAATTATTATGTATACTATAACATTCGTCAAAACTGTGATCAAAGGTAGATCGTTTTGATAATGTTTGTCGCGTCTTAGGCCAACCCCAAAAGAAGCTTTTATCCAACCGACTGTTATGCTTCTTACTATTGTACATTGAGGTAGTCACTGACTAGAAACACATGGTACATTTTCAGTCAGCTTAGTGGATACAGATTCATTTTATCAACCGACTTCCCATTTTTACCTCTTACAATACGTCCAAGATTATTATTTCTCACTTGATCGAAAACCAACTGGAGAGGGGATGAATAGAGAAAAAGGTGGGTATAAAGTAGGCTTAGGACACTCAAACTGATACTTTTTAAGCTATTTTTTCTTATGTTGAAAATATGGTCGCTAGGATAGATGGTTATCATATGGTTTATCAACCAAACGCGTACTTAAAACTGTGTTAAGATTGAAACTGCTGATTTTGTTGTTTGAAATTTGCATCAGATAAATAAAACAGCGAATTCTACATCGAGTACTGAAGTGTTTATCAATGAAAAAGTAGTAAGCAGTGATTATACTAATAGCTCTATGGGAGCCGTTATATATTTTCACGAGATTTTAGTTTTACAAAAAGTATAAAATGATTACAGAAACAACCTTATCACAAACTATGCTAACTCAGCCAATTTTATTGTTGTCATCAGATATTAGTTTTTGAATTGTTCATATATTTGTAAGATTAAGATATGATGACCACAGACAGATCAAGACTAATGATGGCGTAACCAATAACAACAAGATATTTAAGTATAAGGGTAGATAAATTGTGTGAAGTGAAGAGATATTAGATTGTATATCGAACATCCACAGAAAGGATAATTCACAATTATATAGGTCCTTCTCGACAGTATTTAACCTTGGTTTTATTCAAACTTATCGTTTCGTATTTTTGGACATAATCTCCGGGTCTGTTTATTTCATTTCCAATTGCATGTACAAAGTTATCTGCATTATTAGTATCAAAAGCCTTTGATTCATAATTAGATATGATCACTCTCCAGGACTAGTCATATATAAGTAAAATTTGAGTGATTTAATAGTAGTATATCTAGTAAAAATACTGAATATTTCTGTAAATCGAAGTAGAATACACACGAGTATCAATCCTGAGATTATGACTGAAAGTAACATCATGAAATTTTTTAATATGAACCAATGGATAACCAAAATAGTTTTAAAAATCTAAAAGGTTGTCATTTGATCTAAAGGGAAATAACGTCTGTTTTCATTAATAGTTTCCTATAGATCAATTAGTAAGCTATTAACAAGCAAAAATGATCGGAACTGACGTCCAGTAAGTAATTCTAAATATATATAACCCTGATAGATAATTAACATAAAGGTTAATCGAAACAAAGTTGTTGAAATTATGAGTTTAAGAGAATGTTGAGTTTGGGTGTCATGGTTCCATTAAAAGATTGTATATTAATCTCTTCCTCTGCTTTTTACCCATTCGATGCTTTGTCTTGTTGCTTCACTTTTATTTGACGTTATATCAACTTTGGTTAGATTACTTATTATTTTCTAGCAATTCATACAATTCTTCGAAATAACTGTGATACCCTAATAAAAGTACAAACCCTTTCACATTCAAAACATACATTGGTTTTATTTTATTCATACAGGTCAATAACTCACAAAACTTTTCAGGCTGATAATAGCTAGAGCAGAAGTCCCTCAACCGCACACCTCGAAATCCCCGAATTTTTGTAAGCCTTATAAAAATCTTTTGTGATTCATTCAAACAAACTTAACATTTTCTTACATGTAAGACTGTTTTGTGATGCCGTAAATCACCACTGAATATATACTGTAGTTGCATATTTTTAATTCTGTGTCTGATGTATCGATTTCACTAAGAGATTTAAATATTGTTGTTAGCCACTTGGCTTGATTTTTCTTGTAAGTCCGTTAGGCTTCCTTCGCAATAAACTTTCAGCAAGGTGACCTGATGGATATTTAGAATCAATAGTCTATCTATTCGACCTTTCACCAATCCACTGCTAGATTCGGAGTGAATTTCAGGTTCAGAGCTTCTAACTTTTGGACCATGTTTGGAATGGTCGGCTTATCATTATGACAAGCACTAGATTTCTGAATTATTGTCGTGGAGCATGGAATTTCTCTCAAGACGTTTCTGGTTATTTAACTGTACTCATTCGTCAGTTTTCATGGCGGTAGAAACCACAGCTGAATTAAATATAGTGTGAGATCTTGAATGACTGTCGATGATTAGTTGGTTGGGCTATTGTTTGTCCTACTAGAAACAGTCCCAGACTTACGAATAGGTTTTCTAGATATTTCCTGCCAAATGCCTCAAGTTTCTATTATTGACAGAACTCAGTGTAGTCGGTGAGTCCACCTTTAACACTTATAAGTCAATCGAATCTGAGCTTTATTGAGATAACTGCACATCAATTTGTTTGTTTACACAGGGATCATCACTAGACTCACATTGATTACACGTGCTAATATGCGTCCTGGTAATGTTCCCTACAGCAATGGCTTCCAATAGCAAACTCTTTGCATCTGATAAATTTTGTTAGCATAACCAGACCGACTCATTTTTGGTAGACCACTGAAAGCTGAATATGTTAGATTCGACCAAACCATTTTTGGTAGACCACTGAAAGCTGAATATGTTAGATTCGACCAAACCCTTTGCACTCATCTGACGGTAGGTCATTTCTCACGCGGTGTCGTCATTCCAACAGTTGGTAGATGCTTTTTTACTCAACTCAAAAAAAGATGCTTGAAATTGCTGAGGCACTAAGACATGTGGATACAAAAGCTAAGAAACAGTAGAAAAGAACTGTTTAGTGTAACCGTTCAGAATACTGGGGAGACTGATGGGCCTAATAAAATACAGAAGCAAACCCGCTTTTGAGAAGAAGGAATACTCATAAGGTTAGTTTACATGAAGTTAAGTAAAAACAGTTGTCTTCGTCAATATCAAATGATCAAAACAATACATTAAATTCAGTAGAACAATACTTGTCCTCTGAAATCGCATGGGCTTTTTTATGAATATAAATAAAGTTGCCAGCCGACCAAAATCTGGAACCTCGCTGTATTAGTATTTACTCTTGATTTTCAAGTAAGAGGATATTGAAATCTAATGTGAGCTAACACCTTACTCGCACATTCAGAATCTCACAAAAAATTTTTACTGTAAGCAGAAGCAGAATGTTAGATATGAAAACTGTTTGTCTGCTATACAGAAGAAGACCTTCTTAGGTCTAATACTTATTGGACGCTTGAGCACCAGCGACGACTGTCCATGCGGTTTAGCTTGGGACTACCCTTTGACAGGCAGTCGGTTGTTCTGGTTTCTGAGTTATTTCAGATGACATTTCTGACTGGAATCAGCCGAGGTCCAGAAAGTGACGATATCATCGTACCTCTTCTCTTCAAAGTGGATATGAATGTCACGAAATGCAATCAAATGAGTTGACATGATGAGGGACAAAACCCCTGAAGACCAAGATCATCATCTGTGATTTCGTTCGGTAGGCCTAAAGAGAACAAAAGGTGGTCTGGTAACCATTCAAGACATATGAATTATTCCAGTTTGCTCCAGTAAAACTAACTTACTTGATCCTCACTAATTCACTTCTCGAGATAACCCTGGACTAGTAAGTTTGCATCGTTTTGGAGTATGAATCGGTTCTGTTGATATGATTACGATCAAGCGGTTAATTTTATCAGGAAACTGAACGATAATTCTCATTTTGATGATCAATCATCTTTATCCCGGAAGACCGGTTGAAGATACTGCAGTTACTAACATGCTTACCCCATGCCTGGTCTTTTGTTGGTTCATATTAATGATCGTTAATTATTTACTCACCATATTACTCTCTACAGAATGTTAACTAATAACTGGAAGAGTACACATATCATCTTAACAATAACATATGGGCTTACAGCGAATGTTTAAAATTACCGACCAATAAACATTATCTCAGTAGTTTCTAGGGTGATAAAGACAGTAGCAAAGAGAGCGTTAATACAACACCTACTTAATAAAAATCCCATATCGACCTCACAGTATGGGTTCGTAAGGTCCATGTCATGCGATATATGTCGGATAGATTATCTGAATGACATTACGCAAAAATAAGACAAAGGGCTTTTAGTATCAGTCCTTTTCTTCGACTTTAAGAAAGCTCTTGATAAGGTCTCACACAAAGGGCTTCTCCTTAAACTAAAGTAATTTGGAATCATTAACCCACGGTATTCATGGTTTGTTTCATTCCTAAATGGACTTCAACAAATGGTTAATTACAACGATTGACTTTCATCACCAAGACCAATAACCAGTGGAGTTATCCAGGGAAGTGTATTAGGTCCACTCTTGTTTCTGATGTATATAAAAGATATTTGTAAACTATAAATTTTGGAAGACAGACGAGTCCCTCTACTCCTACTGACAGTAGTAGGTCACGCCTTTGAGGTGCTAACCACAACATTCGGAGTTTTCTCAAAATTGACATCCAAATCATTATCTTCTAATCTTTCACAGCACTTTTAGTTTTTGTTGCTAGTATGCAGATAAACTGAGAAGTCTGTAGATGCTGCTTAGCTACTGTAAAATACAAGGAGCTAAAACTTCCCATACCATTGGAAGTTCCTACGTGTTTACGTATTGAGAGTTTAATAAATTTTTATTTCCACAATTCATTAACATCCAAACACCTTGCATTCTTACCTATTTATCTCCTTACTCATCGGTTTTTGACACTGATGTTCCTCTTTTTATTTCTTCAGATGCCTATTCTTCTTATCTCCAAACTAAAGAAGCCAAATTAGTCTGGTTTGCTGGTAATGTGTAGCTAGTAGAGAATGTGTATTCTGTCAAGGTGTTTAAAAATTAGAGCGTAGACTAAAGAAAAGTATTTAAAATCTACCATTAAACGTAAGACAGTCTAACATCACAACTGGAGGGAGTGTGGTGTATCTCACCAGCAATCATGACGAAGGGGCAATAACTTCAATCTACCCATGTCTGTGGGCAGAACATTTTGTTTGCTTACGACTCCTTACGGTATAGCAGGATTTGAGTAATCAGTGATAGTGATGTTACTCTTCCTTGCTAACCGTGCCTACAATTGCCTCGTTGCTGCCTTTTCTTCTCTGACGCTATTCTTCCTTTACAGAACCCTATTCACAGTGAAAAATCAATGGCGCCTCTAGGAAACATGAACCCTATGTAAATGGATTTCTACCGTAGCAGTTCAAATGGTTTCCAATAAGTGCAATCTGAACGCGTATCTCCCAGTCCAAAGTCCAGAAAACACAACAATTCTAGGAGAAAACGGTCTATATTATCTTAAAAGATGGAAATACAAAGCAACACCTGAAGTTGATGCACCTTCCAAGGCACAATTACTCCGACGGGTATCCAAAGCAAAGGGGAATAAGTGACGTTAAGTCCAACCGCCACCGGATCAATCCAAATATGGCTGTGGCCATATTAAAGATCAAAGTTAAACAACATATATACAGTTCAGAAGCGAACATAAAAACTTCAATATAAGTACAAAATATAGAAATAATAACAATATACAATGATAAAACCTCAAATTGGAATCAAATAAAATACCAAAATGTCAACAGAAAAAGTCCGTCATGTCATAACAAAAATATGTAAACGTGGAGGGATTTTCCAAAAAACAAAACATTCAAAAAGGATTCTACACCCTATGTACACGCACGTCTAGGTAACAGCTTGTATAAGGCACTTTCTAACTGACCTTCTTCAGCGAATTTACCACCGATCTACGCAAACCACACTATTTCTAACTATTTGATTCTTTTGAATTTCCTCTATTCAAACGATTATTTGCCTATTCGTTATTTTACTACTGAATTGTCTTCATTAACCTACATAAACGCAGGTGTACAGTTAATGTTCTTACTTCGGTAAAAGAAAGGTCTGAGCAATCATACCTTTTTTTGTCCGAAAATATCGTCTTCAGAGTCATTGATCAGCCTTGAACAATAATTTTATCTGTTCTTCTTCCCACCCCTTTCTCTTTTTTTTCTTTTTCAGCACCGTATTCTAATCCTTAATATTATTCCGGATTATTTCAGAATACTTGCAGGAGCCTGTGACTTTACTATCTGACGAATATCAACAAGATCTTCGCACATTACGTCATCAGTTCTTATTAAATACCGACCTGGATTTACCTTACATTGGTTCTCAACCATCAGTGGTTTGTCGTAATGTACCTGTCGTCACTCGTGACACATATCGCATCGTACATTGCCGAGTTTCGAACATTATCTATAAATTTATGTGGAAAATTTCGGCCATCTATTTAATGTAAATGTACCTTATGAAATATTTTAGTAACTGAACAGCCTTTTACAGAAAATATGTTAGCCAATTTAATATTTTAATCTAGCTTGTAAATTGGCATGCCTCTTATAAAATGTTGAGAAGAAATTACTATTATTATTACTACCTATCCTCAATCGATGTAATACTCGTTTTGGAGTTCGTTTGATTCCTCATCTCTTCTTATAGACCTCCAGATCATTGCGTCGTCTTCATACACTGATGCCGCCGAGCCTATCTTGTCTAGAAAGTCACTGATGAATATCAGGTTAAGGGGTGTATCTAATATTGTTTCCTGTTAAATGCCTGATGTTCAGACTCGTCAGTTTCCCTAGGTACGAAACGTCCTGTTCTCAAGTTAGTTTCAAAGGCAAATAGAAACGGCCCAGTGAAGCTCATCTTCGCTACGCTCATTATTAACGATGTAAGTGGTATTGTATTCGAAGCCTAATCAATATCATGGAATATTATATGAACCGGTATTTTTTGCTCCCAGCAGGTTATCCAGCTGTCTCATGCTATGAGTTTGGATGCACATAAATTGCTTTTCCTAAGCCTGTGTTGTTTTTAACCATGTACTTTCTCATTTGCTCGTTCGCCATTCCTTCAATTATCTTAAACAAAATTGGTAGTAATTCAACTGTCCAGTAACAGGCTAGATCCTTTTTATCTCCTTCCTTAAAGATTAGAGACAGCGGCCTCTTTCTGTTCTTCTGGTAGTTGGTGTGACTCGTTTGAATGCCTGAATAGGTCATGTGCTGGTAAATCAATTTTTTCTGCACACTGTTTCAAGATTATTCGGGGAATGTTTTCACCCCCTGGATGCTTTCGTGGGCACCGGAACTTTAGTTTTACCTGTACACAGTCGTGACATTCGTCAGCACATCAGCTGACACTGGATTTGAGGATTTTTCTGAGCTTTTGTCCTTGGTTTAACTGGTCAGTGAGTTAGCATTGAAGATCTCAACCATCTCTAGGTAAGTAAAATCACCATTTTGGACCAAAAGGGCACAATACCCTAGTTCGCAGGTTCTTTTAGTCATAAATCTGAATAGATATTCTTGGTTGGCCTGTATTTTGACAGTTAGCTTCATTTACGAGTGTCTTCTTTCGCTTCCAACCTTGCCATTGCAAGTTGTTTCTCAATGCCGAATGAGAACTACAGTCGAATTCCTTAACAGAGACCTTCCACATGTGCTCGGCTTTTTTTTATCTCACTTCTTAATATAAACAGTTTCTGAAGGAGTACTGTGTACATTAGTTAAGTGTTGTATGTTATAGAATAAAATTTAAGACAACTAACGGCAACTACTACGTGATCCCATCTAATTGAAACGTCTTAATTCTTGGAACAATTTCACACATCCTTCGTTCGTAATGTAAAATATTTTGATACTATTTAGCTGATCATAGTCTTGAAGAATTTAGAGGTCTTACTTGTATTATCTTATGATTCGTACACTGAACTTTAATTAATTCACCATAATATGCAGTCAAAATAAAACTTTTTATCAAATTAAAGACAAAAAAGGTATGTACTAACCTGAAGAACACCGCAGTGTCACTCGATACAAACAAAACTAACACATTCGATTGGATTCAACGCACAACATGATTATCATCATTCATCACAATGTGAGCAGTTTTACAGTGAGTTAGAGGAGACAGTTTTCTGACATTTATGTTTGCACATACACATCCGAAAACACACGAACACATTGAAATGAAGCACACACAAACAGTACATTCTCATCACAACTCATGTAGTGAGCTATTCGAAAAAGCTCAAATCAGAAGGCCACTTGATGACCATCAGAATGGCCCTAAAGTACGAATGAACATCACTTGTCAAGAATAAGGTGTATTTTCTAGGCGGATGGAATATATATATATATATATATTTGTTTTTGACTTTCCCTAAAGTTCATACATTCTCGCCGAAGTATCCAGTTTGAGGGGATTTGTGCATACCACTCTCAGATTTCGGACGCCTAACATCATAACACTACCCATCTTGTGCTCACTCAGACTCCACTACAGGATAAGTTTTCATGCAACTCTGTGACTGCTATATCTTAACTGCAGCAACTTGGCATCTGGATTATAAGTCCACTGAAATACTTTGTCTTCCAACTAAACAAACTGCATTCTCAGTAGTCAGGTAATATTCCAGAAGCATTATTAGATTCGGTGTGGGCACATTTCGGTGGCAAACCGTGTCCTCTTTCAGCAGACTGATTTTTCCTTCTAGTCTTAACCTCTTTGTTTAATCACGTTATTGGTGAAATTCAACAGTAATTGGTTGACGGTTATAGACTGTTAGACAGAAATATCCAAACTGCAAACTTTATGGTTTGATAGTCTGCATTTTTGCCATAATATACACTATAATCAGGCCTACAGTCTATTTAATTGGTGCTTAGTTTGTATGTGAGCAGTTCCATCGTTAGTTCTACAATCCCAAGTGAAAGACACTCTTAACGTTCAACAAAACACCGTCTCCTCTGTTGTTGAGTCCCATCATACAAATGTTTGTACTACTAGTCATAAACAAGTTGTCCAAATGTCATTTGATACTTGAAATTTCGAAGACACGCATTAACATATTTAGCTACGCACTTCTATCAGATTCAGTGGCAGACCACGTCTTCAACCGGCTATGCAAATAAAGTAAACCAGATATGCGTCAGAAGCTGTACTGTTAAGAACTGGATAATTATGCTTAGGACTTATTTACAGTTTTATAGTCTTGAAATGACCCTAACAGGTTTATTTGGGTGGTCAGGAGTACAATGAACCTACATTACCTCGCATGATCCCACCTATTACATGCGTTGTTCAGTCTTAGTACTTCACGTTTCAAACTATTCCTTCAATCCGGTCGATCCGTAGTGTTATTAGTTTTATTGGTCACAAGTATAATATACAGAAGGCCTTGAGTAGACCAATCAGAA
>CALYCR020003437.1:0-28154 GCA_944470395.2 Schistosoma turkestanicum
CAAAAATGTCAACAGAAAAAGTCCGTCATGTCATAACAAAAATATGTAAACATGGAGGGATTTTCCAAAAAACAAAAAATTCAAAAAGGTTTCTACAGGTTTGACACCGGGTCCCTAATAAAGATGGATTAATAAGACCACAATTCTTCAGCAGCTGAAGTCAGTGAGACGTTTAATACTTTACTACCATTTTTCCTACAGCAGACTTAATTCATCACGGATTCGTAAAATATGAGTGATTTGCATAGTTCAGTCTTTTAATAAATACGAAGTATCTTGTTTTATCGATTTTACATTGTTACTAAGTTACTGTCGATTTCTAATCTTTTGACAGCAATATGATCTGTGGCATCCATTAGAAAAGAAGCAGTATCCTGACTATTTTGCTAGACGAGAAAAGCGTAAAAAGGAATTTATTGAAGCTTGGGTTAAGCGTTATGGTCGTGAAGACGAAAAAGTGTTGTAGTTGACTTTGCAAACAATAATTCTTGTAGATTTGCCTTCAAGGGATATTATATCGAATGGAGTTTTTCAAATCCTGTTAGCATTAAAATCAACTTTATTACCTTGAGCTTTACATTTTGCTTATTAATTGGGGTTGTTGGATTTTTTCATATACCATATAGAAATTCAAAATAACCGTTAATTGTTATGTAGTCCGTTGCTAAAGGAAAGGTGTTTAAACCAACGTTATGATCATTGCACTTAACGAGATAATTCTCTTTAATTAACCTGTCCGTAATTTATTGGTTATAAATAAACTTGTTGGACGATCAGCAGCGAATAAATATCTATAATTTAATTAGATAGTAACTAATTTGGGAATAAGATGTGATTTATTTAGAAGCGATTTAAGCATAACAAACAGTGATGTACACATACTATACTGACTTTGATAATTAAGGGAAGATATATTCATCCGTTTTGAAGTTCAGGATCAAAAAACGTCAAATCCCACTGAAAAAGCTACCTAGTCTTTATAAGAATATCATGTTTGAATTCCATAGCTAATTTTTTACTTAGTAACCGTCTTCAAGTTCAAAGGACTGTTGGGTAATTGTAAATTCTGAATTAATTACGCGATCGATAATTGTGTATTTAACATAAATATTCATTTTGATTTGATTAATGCTAGCGTCACATAAGTATTCATAGAGAGATAGTTTATTTAGGCTATTCGTCACACAGAGGATCACTGTCAAGTATACTCACACTTTTGCTTGTAGATAAACAACTCACCACCCAAGTAGGAAACGACCAATGTATCTTTCAATAATCTACGCAGATTTCCCGACCATAAATGCTACTTTATGGTGGTGGTCGGGTTTGCCTATCGTAATGACCCAACCGAGCTAGATTGGCTGAAACATGTCCCTGAAGGTTCTACCATGCCAGGCAGGTCGATTGAAGAACGATGAGACTAAAAGCAGCTACTCAAGGTCTGAGGACGAAGTCGTGCTGCTAACTGCAGAGAGGTGTGACAGCAGTAAGGTGTTTCCGTCGGACAACCAGCATCTGCAGCGATGCTGCCTTCTCAAAAATAAGGAAGGGTTAGAAAAGATCGACCCTAAAATTGTCACACCTCACCCTACCTCACGGATTTCCGTCTCCGGCGGTAAGAGTGTCCACTAAAGATTTTTAAGAGCGGAGCTAATACTCAAAAATTCTTTCATCGAAAGGCCGTGCGTGACCGGCCTCAAGCAGTTGTCTCTGGAACTCTGCGGTCACGCTCGCAGGTCTCTAAGATCGACACTAATCTACCTTCCTTTTCAGGTTCCTCAAGAAACACCCTTCCATGGTGTGGGCAGCCGGGAAGTGACAACCGCCCTCATACATGTAACAGCACGCGAGACCAAACTGGTCAAAATCAGATCCTTCGTGCATCCGGTAGCCCTGATGCTGCCTCCCGATGTCTCGCTGGTGTAGGTATAGCATTGAGTCCTAGGGCAGAACTAGATCTCCTAGACTGAATCCCAGTAGATAGTCGCTCGTGTGCTGTCCGACTGAATGGGACAGTAAGGACTCGGAAAGATAGGGACACTCGCCGTTGCCTCTTCGTCGTATCTGCCTACACTCCAAATGACTGCAGTTCAGACCATGTGAAGGATTAGTTTTACAGAAGTTTTCATACCTCCTCCAAATTGTTAGGTGCTATGATATAGTAATAATGGCTGGTGACTTCAATGCTTAAGTAGGTGGACTAGATGAAAAGGAAAGACACCTGGGTGGATCCTATGTTGTCGCGGCTCAGAGAACAGATATTGGCGACCGTGTTCTGGAACTATGCTCAGACAACGGCTTATATCTAGGAAACACTAACGTTAGGTATGAGCGAAAACATCTTTTGACATGGCGACCCCCAAAATCGTCCCAACGCAGGACCCATTAGATTACATCGCAATCGGCCACCGATGGATTGGTTCAGTGGAGGACTGTCGCTCGTTTAGATTCACATCACATTCTGGGGCGAGTATGTATTTGTTTGCGACTTAATGGACGTAGGAAAGACACCGCAAGGAAACCTGTTAAGGCTCTACTTAATGATAATAAAGCTAAGAATATATTTCAGGAACGACTAGAAAAACAGTTAGGTGACCATGTAGTAAGTGGTTCCTATCCGGAGGCAGCTTGGAATGATATCCAAAAGGCTGTGGAAATATCAGTGATATCTGCTAGTAAGGTAAACCATCAGGCTAGGAAGAAGCCGTGGATCTCAGTTGCATCCACCGAACTGATAGACGCTCATAAACTCATCCCTGCTGGCTCTGAACATGATGAAGAGCTAAGTGAACTTCGCAATGATCGCGAACAGGGGTGGGTGGCGAAAGTAAGGGAGATGAAAAAGGCAATGGCCACAGGCAACTATTCAGACTCATCGAGGAAACCGGTATTAGGAACCCGAATGTGAGTGAAACTATCTCGGAAGAGGATGGTTTTATTATCGATTCTCAATCCAGGAGATTGGATGATGGGCAGAACACTTCAGGGATCAGTTCAACTGGCCTTCAGCCACACTTCGGCAACTGAACTAGTGATAATGTCGGAAATCGTCGAGCGTGTCTTCGGAATCTTCTCAGTGCTGCTGAACCGGAGACTGATGAATTCTCTGTAGGGATATAGAATTTTCGATTTGCTTTTCATAACTTTCGTTACTTATGTTATAGACCAGATATCCGTTTACTGACTGAAGGACGAGTGTATTGCACAGCAGTTCGCTCCGTCCTACTTTGTGGCTGTGAAACATGACCAGTCTGATTAGAAGATATTCGTATGTTACTTCTTTTCGATCGTATGTGTCTTCGAAGTATTGCTCGTATATCCTGCGACAACTGAGTGAGCAACGCTGTTATCAGGATTCGGGTGCTAGTTAGAATGGCAGATCAATAGATGAAGTAACGAAACTTCATCATTTGAGGTGATGGGGACATGTGTTGCGTTTGACCGACCACTGTTTGCCTCGTCGAGCAACGTATTGTGGTGTAGGTTGGCCAAACCGAAACATGGAATAAGTGGGTGAAGTCATTGACATGTGGACTGCGTCATGTTGGTAGATTTAGGCTACCTGGTTGTGATCTGCGAGACGGAAGTCACCAGTGGTTGGAGACCTTGAACGACATGGCTCAGAATGGTTTGCGATGGCGCAAGTACATTCGTTCATTGTGTTCTCTCAAATTCTAAACTTCCGAATTCCTCATCTTTCGTAACTTCCTTCATAGAGAATCCAGAACAGTTCTCTACAAAACATGCGTAAGACCTATTTCTGAATACTGCTTTTTCTTATATTCTAACGTACGCCTGTCTGACATGTTGAAGCTTGAAGGAATACAAAGGAAATTTACTCGGAAAGTCCTAAGTCATAGCTCACCCATTGACTATCCAACCCGATGTATTGAACTCGGGCTCGATCCATTATGGAAAAGAAGGCTTAAGTCCAATCTGATCGTTTACTTTAAACTCCTGCACAAGCTCACATATTCCCCCTGCAGTTTAGTCCTTATCCATGGCCCTTGTACACATAACCTTCGAGATAAAGTATCTACGGTCAAACTTGAGAAGTATAGATCCAAAACTCGAGAAAACCTCTTCCTCTCTAAGTATGCACTTATATGGAATAGGCTTTCCTCAAAATTACGCATGGCAAGTGGGTTACATGAGTTTGTTCAACTTCTTAATGATGCTCTCAGTTGCACTGACTCTTCTGCGCTCGTGAACTCACTCGCACCCTGCTTTCATAATAATAGCTCTGCATACAATTTAAACACAATGAACTCAGTGCTGCGTCTTATTTAGTTATTTTTACACTCCCAAGTTGCACAAATTTTTCTAGTTGAATATAAATCTCTTTAGTTTTTATTTGAAATAGACAGGTTACTCTATTCACTGGGTCGATCGACATTGTTTAACTGTAAACTGGTTGATTAGAATGCACTCTACTCTCCTGGGCGCAACCTTATCAACACTTACAACTGTGTGAGTTCCACAATGCCTATTATCAATTATACTGTTCTCACTTACACGCTATTGACTTACCTTGGCCCCTTAGTGTTATCTATTGTTCTGCTTTTAACCGCGATACTCTTTATATCTCCTGCTTAGCTAGTTAAGTACATCTTCCCCACTACATTCAAAATGCTTATATCTTGTTTGAAAATTCTTACTATTTCTCCATAACTGTTAACTGTATAGCATTGATGCCTAACCAATAGTTCATAAGTTGTAATAGCCAGACGGGTTTGTGAAAGGAACTTGCAGAAATAGTGTTTCTCAACAGGATGCGAGACATAGAACACCAAGTAGAACTCAATAGCTTCTTTTAAACATTTAACATGAGCCTAACAACACAAAAGGAGGGAGGGTGGAGTTACTGACCAGCAAACATTGATGGTATGGGCAATAACTTCAAACAACCCATGTTTGTGGGGCAGAACATTTTGTTTGCTTTCGGCTCTTTAGATTGATGAGACGACTAATCAGTAACACTGAGGTTGCTCTTATACGCTTGCTACTTCTGTTTAGGTTTCCATATCCCATCAACAACTCCGCCAATAGAACCTTATGGGCTACTGCCGGTCCCAAGCCCGGATAAAGGAGGAGGGTTGGACATGGGGTTGGCGAGCCATTCCGTCGAAATCTAACCAGCCAATAAAACGCTAACCAGAAAAAACAATTCAAACCATTTTTACTCTGCCCTGGGAGTTGGAGGAAGAATTATGACGTCGCGTGATGAAAGCCGAGTTCCCTCGGAAGTCACGGGGCTGATGCCTCTTCTGACAACCAGAGCAACCATTTTTTTAGGTACATGGAACGTTCGTACATTGTGGGAGACTGGAAGACTATTTCAAGTTGCGGCAGAAATGAAAAGATACAACCTCGAGGTGCTCGGCATCAGTGAAACGCATTGGACACAAGTAGGACAACTGAGACTAGCTTCAGGGGAACTACTCTTATAATCTAGTCATGAAGAGGAAAACGCTTCACATACACAAGGAGTTGCACTGATGCTGTCCATACATGCACAAAAGGCACTAATAGGATGGGAATCTCATGGACCCAGGATCATTAAAGCATCCTTCAAAACAAAGAAAGAGGACATTACAATGAACGTCATCCAATGTTATGCACCTACCAATGACTACAATGACGACATTGAATATCGATTCTACGAAAGGCTGCAGTCAATCGTCGAGAAATGTTCACCAAAGGATTTGACGATTCTTATGGGAGACCTGAATGCCAAGGTTGGAATGGACAACACTGGATATGAAGACATCATGGGACGACATGGACTGGGAGAAAGGAACAAAAACGGTGAGGGATTTGCAAACCTATGTGCCTTCAACAAACTGGTCATCGGTGGCACAATATTCCCGCACAAACACATACACAAAGATTTCACCGGACCACGCTACTCAAAACCAAATTGACCATATCCGTATCAACAAAACGTTCAGAAGGACCATAGAGGAGAGGAGCCGATATAGTCTCAGATCACCACTTGCTGAAAGCCAAAATGAAACTGAAACTAAAGAAGCACTGGACAACGGGGCAGACAACATCACAGAAGTTTAATACGGCCTTTCTTCGGGATAATGTAAAACTCAACGAATTCAAGATAGCCCTCACCAATAGGTCCCAGGCCTTACACGAAATACTCAATGAAGAGGAAACAACCTTGGAGAACAATTGGATAGGGATTAAGGAGGCAATCACTTCAACATGTCACGAAGTTCTGGGTCACAAGAAGTACCATCACAAGGAATGGATCTCTGTTGATACTCTCGCAAAAATTGAAGGAGGAACAAGAAGGCAGCAATCAATGTCAGCAGAACAAGAGCAGAGAAAGTTAAGGCGCAAACTGCATACGCAGAAGCAAACAGAGAAGTGAAGAAGAGCATCAGAGCTGACAAACGAAAATATGTGGAAGATCTAGCAATGACGGCGGAAAAGGCTGCAAGAGACGGAAACTTGAGACAATTGTACGAAACTACAAAGAAGCTCGCCAGAAACTATTGTAAACCAGAACGACCAGTGAAAAGCAAGGAAGGAAGAGTAGTCAGCAACTCGAAGAACAGCGAAATGTGTGGGTAGAGCACTTTAAGGAACTATTGAATCGACCAGCTCCACTGAACACACCCAACATCGAAGCAGCATCCACGGACCTCCCAATTAATATTGGCGCACGTACGATTGAGGAGATCAGTATGGCCCCTTAGTGTTATCTATTGCTCCGCTTTTAACCGCGATACTCTTTATATCTCCTGCTTAGCTAGTTAAGTACATCTTCCCCACTACATTCAAAATGCTTATATCTTGTTTGAAAATTCTTACTATTTCTCCATAACTGTTAATTGTATAGTATTGATGCCTAACCAATAGTTCATAAGTTGTAACAGTCAGACGGGTTTGTGAAAGGAACTTGCAGAAATAGTGTTTCTCAACAGGATGCGAGACATAGAACACCAAGTAAAACCCAATAGTTTCTTTTAAACATTTAACATGAGCCTAACAACACAAAAGGAGGGAGGGTGGAGTTACTGACCAGCAAACATGGATGGTGTGTGCGATAACTTCAAACCACCCATGTTTGTGGGGCAGAACATTTTGTTTGCTTTCGGCTCCTTAGATTGATGAGACGACTAATCAGTAACACTGAGGTTGCTCTTATACGCTTGCTACTTCTGTGGTTCATGTTTCCAAAACTATGCTGAGGTCGCTATTCTGTCGAGACACCCGCAACATTCTTACTCAGGCGCTTACAGTATGACTTAGAGGTTGGCATTTAATAATAATCATAATAATAATAATAAAAAACAGTTTAACAGTGCGAGATTTTGTTCATCAAAGTTTTATTTTTACAAACTCTACTCTTTCAACTGAAATTTCGATTTCAACGTACATAAATACAGCTTTATGTTTCAACTTCTCTTCTTTCCACTTGACACTCGACAACCGTTCCTTATTTTTGTTGCACTCCTTTATCTGTGGATTACATTCTTATATTACCGTAATTTACTTTAATTTAAGTGGTCAGTATGAATGTTATCTTGACTTACTACTGTATTGACTACTTTAACATGACAGGTTAAGTAGTGCTTTGGTTTTGATATATATACACTTGCCACACTGCTGCCTTTTCCTCTCTCTTCTCCTTTTCAGAACCCCATTCACGGTGGGTAATCCTTGGCAACTCTAGGGAACATGCACCCAACGTACATGACTGTCTGGATCACAGCTCGTATCAAGCGCGTTCCATATGACCTTTCTCAACAAATTCACTATTGTTCTCGGCAAATCTCCAAAACAACCTATTGTGCACCTTCCTCATTTGTACTCTAATATTGAAAATGTGGCTGTACTATATTGTTTCTGTCAGTGACATGGTGTAAACATGCTATCAGCAACTGACTCTTATACTTAATTTAACTGCTATAACTTTACAGTATTTGTGAAAGCATTTATGACAATTTGATCTAGCCTGTAAACTGGCGTGACTCTTGTAACGTAGTTATTTGAGAATGAATATATTATTATTATCATTTTTATCTTTCTCTTTCTAAACTTATCTCACTGAATTATACTTCTCGAATAATATCGTATTTTATTCTTCTCTGTTACTGCTAATACTTTAACGTTCTGTACCACTATCGGATTCGAACTGACAATTGCATCTCTGTGCTGATGTGTTACTTACTTACTTACGCCTGTTACCCAATGGAGCATAGGCCACCCACCAGTTTTCTCCAACCAACTCTGTCCTGGGCTTCCCTCTCCAGTTCTGTCCAATGTTTGTTCATTCCTCTCATATCTTTCTCTATTTCTCGGCGTAGTGTGTTCCTTGGCCTTCCTCTTTTCCTTTTGCCCTGAGGGTTCCATGTGAGGGCTTCTCTCGTGACGCAGTTAGGTGCTTTTCGTAGTGTGTGTCCTATCCACTTCCACCGCTTCTTTCTGATTTCCTACTCCACTGGAATCTGGTTTGTTCTCTCCCACAGTACGTTGTTGCTGATGTTGTCTGGCCAACGGATCCGAAGTATTTTGCGTAGACAGCTGTTAATAAACACTTGTATCTTCTGGATGATGGCTTTGGTAGTTCGCCACGTTTCCGCTCCATACAGTAGAACTGTCTTGACATTTGTATTGACAGTTGTTTGGAGTTCCAGATATTTTTCAACTGTAGAAATGCAGCCCTCGCTTTGCCAATTCGCGCCCTCACAACTACATCGGATCCACCTTTCTCGTCGATGATGCTGCCAAGATATGTACAGGTGTTAACGTCCTCGAAAGCATCTCCATCAAGAGTGGTTTGGTTGGAGCATGTTGTGTGGCATGGGAGAATTTTGCTTTTTCCTTTATGTATGTTTAGACCTACTGCTGCAGAGGCTGCTGCTACACTGGTCGTCTTCTCTTGCATTTGTTGTTGGGTGTGCGATAGAAGAGCCAGATCATCTGCGAAGTCCAGATCGTTCAGCTGCGTCCTAACTGTCCAGTTGATACCGTGCTTCCCTCCAGGTGTTGACGTCTTCATAATCCAGTCGATGACCAGGAGAAAGAGAAACGGTGAAAGTAAGCAACCTTGCCTGACACCGGTCTTCACCTCGAAAGAGTCTGTTAGCTGTCCTCCGTGCACGATTTTGCAGTTGAATCCATCATAAGAGTTCCGTATGATGTTAACTATTTTCTCAGGCACCCCGTAGTGTCAAAGAAACCTTCGTAGTGTTTTCCTGTACACACTATCAAAGGCTTTCTCGTAGTCAAGGAAGATGATATAAAGTGGTGAGTCCTATTCGAGTGATTGTTCCACAATGATCCGTAGTGTGGTAATTTGGTCGGCACATGACCGACCTTACGAAATCCAGATTGTTGATTTCGAAGTTGGGTATCTACGTAGTCAGATCGCCTATCGTTAGTAATTTGATCAGGTATTATTTATTCCGGTCTGTTGGTACTTGTTCATCATCCCAAATCCTGTAGAAGAGAATATGGAATAGTTCTGCAGTTGCTTCTACATCTGCTTTCATTGCGTCTGCTGGAATGTTGTCTGGTTCTTCAGCTTTGTCGCTCTTGATTTAATAATAATAATTTATTCTCAAATAACTAAGTTACAAGAGTCACGCCAGTTTACAGGCTAGATCAAATTGTCATAAATGCTTTTACAATTACTGTAAAAGTTATAGCAGTTAAATTAAGTATAAGAGACAGTTTCTGAATGCATATTTACACCATATCACTGACAGAAACAGTATTATACAGCCACATTTTCAATATTAGAGTACAAATGAGGAAGGTGCACAATAGGTTGTTTTGGAGATTTGCCGAGAACAATAGTGAATTTGTTGAGAAAGGTCATATGGAACGCGCTTGATACGAGCTGTGATCCAGACAGTCATGTACGTTGGGTGCATGTTCCCTAGAGTTGCCAAGGATTACCCACCGTGAATGGGGTTCTGAAAAGGAGAAGAGAGAGGAAAAGGCAGCAGTGTGGCAAGTGTATATATATCAAAACCAAAGCACTACTTAACCTGTCATGTTAAAGTAGTCAATACAGTAGTAATAATAATAATAATAATAATAATAATAATAATTTATTCTCAAATAACAAACATGTTACAAGAGACATGCCAATTTACAGGCAAGATCAAAATGTTAAGATTAACAACATATTTCTTTTAAAACGGTATACATTTACTGAAACATTTCACAAGATTCATTGTGTTCTTAAAGATGGAATGTTCAATGCGAATAATTGGCGCAAGTTACGAAGGTTGCGTTACGACAATCATCTTATGGACTGAGAAACGATTCATGGTAGAGATAGGTTTGCATATAACAAGAATTGATGCGGTAAATGTACAAAGGTATGGTTGATATTCATCAGCTAATGATTTTACATGTTCTTGGGTAGGGTAACCAAGTCTACTGCAAATATCCAGACTAATATATGAGGAGTGGAATAAGGTTCTGAAAAAAGAGGAATAAAGAAGACGGGACGAGGAGCGGAACAGAAAATACGTCTATAGATAAAACAAAGGTATGTTTACCCAAACATTTTTAATATCAGAACACTTTACACCTGCACATATGTAGGTTAATGAAGACAATTCAGTAGTGAGATAACTAATGAGAAGTTAGTTGAAAGAATCGAGAAAATTCAGAAGAACCAAGTTGTTAGTAATAATGTTGATTTACAAAATATAATAAAGAGGATCAGTGATATAATTTTTTGGTTTTATTTATTCTTTTTATTTTTAACTCTGAGGCTCAAGAAGTTATGAATGAGCTCTTTTTTAGTATAGTTGTTCAGACCAGCTTGTAATAGGATTTCTCGGTAGGAAGTAAAAACCAGTGCAAGGTTACAGACATGGGTTGTAGACGAGGTTAACTAGGAAAAGTAACATCAATATCACTGATTTGTTACATCCTGCTATATCGTAAGGAGCCGTAAGCAAACAAAATGTTCTGCCACACAGACATGGGTAGATTGAGGTTATCGCCCCACCGTCATGAATGCTGGTCAGAAACTCCACCCTCCCTCCTTTTGTGATGTTAGGCTCTCTTACGTTTAATGGTTGATTGTAAATAATGGTCTCTAGTCTACTCTCAATATTTTTTTTGTAAACCTTATCGGAATTCACTTTCTCTACTAGCTCCATATTACAAGCCATCCAGATAACTTCGCCAGAGAAAATATCCACATAGCATATCACACTGATTTTAAGTAAACGAATGGTATGATTTGTAAGATGAGTCAGTCAATAGGTAGTTTGGAAATAGGAAGGACAGGGAGCTGGAACGAGGAGAAGGAGAAAAAAAAGAGTTGAAATAATGTTAAAAATTAATGAGTAAAGCGATAAGTTGGTAAGCAGGCAAGGTGTTTGGATGTTAATGAATTGGGGAAATAAAAATTAGTTAAACTGTTAATACGTAAATAAGAAGATACTCACAATGATACATGGTGTTTGAGTTCCTTGTAATTGACAGTAGTTGATCAGCATCTACAGGCTTGTCAATTTGTCTGTCTACTAGAAATAAAATCTAAAACTGCTATGAAGATATGAAAATAATGATTGGAATTTAAAAGCAGGGAAAAGTCACGGTTAACACCTCAAAGGTGTAACCTATTGCTGTTAGTAGGAACAGGGGGATTTGTCTATCATTTCATGATACATGTATGGGTGGTAATGAGAACACAATATGGTCATAGTCTATAATTCGTTTCCGAGGTTTATCTAAATATTTGGTGGACCATAATAGAGTGCCTGGGGACTTTGTGTGAGTTCCGGGAATAGTCGATATATCTCTTTAGAGTCTAGCAACAGCATAACTAGTTTCTTGAACTTAGTGATTGTGTCACAGATACGAATAGCGATTGGTAACCTGTTCCACAGTAGACTGTATCGTATTACAAAGAAATTACAACGCAATGATTTTTTGTGTTTTGCCGTTAATAGTGTATATGTGTTGTTTCTAAGTCTGTAAGCAGTGTCGTGGTTCATAGTTGGGCGGTATTTTACGAACGAAAGACCATTTATTAGTTTATAGAGGAGCATTAGGTTGTTTTTGAGATGACGGCGCCATAGAGGTTCTAGGGAAAGATGCTTGCATCTTTCTGTGTAGTCGAGGTTATGGCTCAATCCGAGCAGTCGCCGGGTGAAGCTTCTTTGTACATTTTCTACTCGCATTTTGTCCATGACCTAGTTAGTAACAATCTGATATCGACCTCACAGCATGGGTTCTTGAGGTCCAGGTCGTGTGATACATGTCTTTTAGATTATTTCAACGATATCACGAATGAACAAGACAAAGGGCTTCTGGTATCAGTCCTTTTCTTCGATTTTAAAAAGGCTTTTGATAAAGTCCCACACAAAAGGCTTCTACTTAAACTGAAGTCATTTGGAATCATCAACCCACTACACTCATGGTTAGCTTCATTTCTAAATGGGCGACAACAAATGGTTAACTACAACGAATGTCTTTCATCACCAAGACCAATAACCAGTGGGGTTATCCAGGGAAGTGTCTTAGGTCCACTCTTGTTTCTAATGTACATAAATGACATATGTAATACTATTAAATTTGGAAGAGCATACTTATATGCTGATGATCTGAAAATAGTATACAGCTATAAGCCTGAAGATCTGGACGAAAATATAGCTAAGATTCAGAGTGATCTTGATAACTTAAGTACCTGGAGCGAGACATGGCAACTGCCGTTTAACCACAACAAATGTGCCATAATGCATTTTAGCAAGCGTCACCTTGATACACCACTCTACTTACAAAAATGTAGAGTTCAGACACTCATATCAGCGCGTGACCTTGGTATTAGTTACTCTAAAAGCCTAAAATTCGAAGAACATGCCTCAAATATTATCTCTAAATCTAGACGACTAATTGGGTTCATAAACAAGAACTTCTTCACAAGTGAGGCTAAGCTTACTCTCTTCAAAATCTGTATAAGGCCCACACTTGAATATTGTTCACTCATATTTTCAAACATGAATATCATGGACAAAATGCGAGTAGAAAATGTACAAAGAAGCTTCACCCGGCGACTGCTCGGATTGAGCCATAACCTCGACTACACAGAAAGATGCAAGCATCTTTCCCTAGAACCTCTATGGCGCCGTCGTCTCAAAAACAACCTAATGCTCCTCTATAAACTAATAAATGGTCTTTCGTTCGTAAAATACCGCCCAACTATGAACCACGACACTGCTTACAGACTTAGAAACAACGCATATACACTATTAACGGCAAAACACAAGAAATTATTGCGTTGTAATTTCTTTGTAATACGATACAGTCTACTGTGGAACAGGTTACCAATTACTATCCGTATCTGTGACACAATCACTAAGTTCAAGAAACTAGTCATGCTGTTGCTAGACTCTAAAGAGATATATCGACTATTCCCGGAACTCACACAAAGTCCCCAGGCACTCTTTTATGGTCCACCAAATATTTAGATGAACCTCGGAAACGAATTATAGACTATGAACACATTGTGTTCTCATTACCACCCATACATGTATCATGAAATGATAGACCAGTTCCCATTGCTCCTACTAACAGTAATAGGTTACGCCTTTGAAGTGTTACCCGTGACTTTTCTCTGAATTTAAATTCCGATTATTATTTTCATATCTTCAAAGCAGTTTTAGTTTTTATTTCTAGTAGACAGACAAATTGAAAAGCCTGTAGATGCTGTTCAACTACTGTCAATTACAAGGAACTCAAACACCGTGTATCATTGTGAGTATCTTCTTATTTAAGTACTAACAGTTTAACTAATTTTTATTTCCCCAATTCATTAACATGCAAACACCTTGCCTGCTTACCAACTTATCGCTTTACTCATTAATTTTTAACATTATTTCAACTCTTTTTTTTCACTTTCTCCTCGTTCCAGCTCCCTGTCCTTCCTATTTCCAAACTACCCATTAACTGACTCATCTTACAAATTATACCATTCGTTTACTTAAAATCAGTGTGATATGCTATGTGGATATATTATCTGGCAAAGTTGTCTGGATTGCTTGTAATGTTGGAGCTAGTAGAGAATGTTAATTCCGATAAGGTGTACAAAAAAAAATTGAGAGTAGACTAGAGACCATTATTTACAATCAACCATTAAACGTAAGAGAGCCTAACATCACAAAAGGAGGGAGGGTGGTGTATCTGACCAGCATTCATGACGGTGGGGCGATAACCTCAATCTACCCATGTCTGTGTGGCAGAACATTTTGTTTGCTTACGGCTCCTTACGATATAGCAGGATGTAACAAATCAGTGATATTGATGTTACTTTTCCTAGTTAACCTCGTCTACAACCCATGTCTGTAACCTTGCGCTGGTTTTTACTTCCTACCGAGAAATCCTATTACAAGCTGGTCTGGACAACTATACTAAAAAAGAGCTCATTCATAACTTCTTGAGCCTCAGAGTTAAAAATAAAAAGAATAAATAAAACCAAAAAATTATATCACTGATCCTCTTTATTATATTTTGTAAATCAACTTTATTACTAACAACTTGGTTCTTCTGAATTTCCTCGATTCTTTCAACTAACTTCTCATTAGTTATCTCACTACTGAATTGTCTTCATTAACCTACATAAGCGCAGGTGTAAAGTGTTCTGATATTAAAAATGTTTGGGTAAACATACCTTTGTTTTATCCATAAACGTATGTGCGAAGCCGTTGTTCGGCTTTGAACATGAATATTTTCTGTTCTGCTCCTCGTCCCGTTTTCTTTATTCCTCTTTTTTCAGAACCTTATTCCAATCCACATATATTAGTCTGGATATTTGCAGTAGACTTGGTTACCCTAGCCAAGAACATGTGAAATCATTAGCTGACGAATATCAACCAGACTTTTGTACATTTACCGCATCAATTCTTGTTATATGAAAACCTGTCTGTACCATGAATCATTTCTCAGTCCATAAGATGATTGTCGTAACGCAACCTTCGTAACTTGCGCCAATTGATCGCTTTGTACATTCCATCTTTAAGAAAACAATGAATCTTGTGAAATGTTTCAGTAACTTTATACCGTTTTCAGAAAAAAATATGTTGCTAATCTTAACATTTTGATCTTGCCTGTAAATTGGCATGTCTCTTGTAACATGTTTGTTATTTGAGAATAAATTATTATTATTATTATTATTATTATTTTGGCTTTCCCATTTGTATATGACGCCAACAAACTGATATTAGTTGACCAACACCTGCTTCTAATTATGAATTTCACTGCATCATTACTTACCTTCAGAGGTAAAAGTTTTGTAGTTAGGATTAATTTGAACGATTGGGTTTCTTGTGTTTGATTTCATTTCTGATGAAGCTCGACGTGTTTCCTTTTCAATAGACTTTATGAGTAAGGTGTTTGTGAGTAATGATATCAAACCTCTAGAAATCTTGATCATCACCCGCTAATCTGACCCAAAAAACACTTTATCGAAATCTTCTGTTACTGCAACCACCAACTAGCCAAATCTTGGGTAAACACCAAATAGTGAGACAACAAATTAAAGGCTTTCAGAGTTGCATTTAGATATGATTTTAATTTTTCTTGCTATTTTCCGGTTCTAACAACGAATAAAGTAGTTTCATTCACCTAACGAATTCGAACGGTTTCTTTGTAGGAACTTCCCCTTTCATATCACTAACTTGAATATGCTTGAAAGGCTCAGACGTGATCTACACCAGTGAGTAAGAACTATCATATCCTCTTGATAGCCTTGATTGTGTGGAAAACAACTGTGCCACTTAACAGAGTTTTCCGATGCCTTGATACAATGAGAAGCGTACCCCATTAACTCGATCTTCTCCATAAAGTCCCAGACTGATAGCATTTCAAAAAGTTTAGGTATTTTCAAGTTTACACCGAGAGCTACATATTAGAAAAATGGCAAATAATAGAACTAGACCACTATTATCCACCCAAAGACAACTAAAATAGCTCAAGCCTCAACAAATGCTAACGTGAAACAAATATATTTATCCAATAACAACAACAAAATTTGATAAACACTCAAACCACGATATGTCCACATTTATTTTGATAAAAATTTGCAATACAATAAAGTTTTCAGTCACACTTAAAATTATAAGAAAGTATTACAATTATTTTGAAACTTTCAAGTTCATCATTGATACTGATGTCTGAAATTGTTTTTGTTGCATATGCTGCATGGGTATCCACACTAGTTCTCTGCAATTACTAGTCTTCTCATGACTTAGCTAAGGGTTCTGCACCAACAGAATTAAATATGACTTATCATTCATTTGCTTAACGCACATCTTGGTTTCAGTACAGTCAGATCTGCTGCCAAAAACGAATTACTAACATTCCTTGATTGTAGAGACAACTACGATCAGAAGATTTATGTGCACCTACGACTTCAGGACCTCTCCAAAACATTTATTATTGTGTTGCACAGTGATCGACATGCTAAGATAGAGATAAAGAAATTTGTGGATCTACTTCTCTAATAATCAAGGGACTGTTTATAGAACCAATCGTCTAAACTAGAGGGTACAATTTCAGGGATATCAATTTTAGTCACACTCACCTCTTTACTGTTCCTCTTCATTGTCAATCATCTTCTACAAATCTGGTTCTTTCGTTCGTCAGATATCAAAACGAGATTATATTGGGTGGTACCAGATAAGGGGAATGAAATGTTTCAAAGACACATTTGTAAGGCTGATTTGTCCAACCTGGTTTTGTATAGCCTGGTGATCACAGGAACCTAGTTAGCAAATGTAGCTAGTTCGTCCTGGGCGTTACTATGGAGTAAGATGAGAACAGCTCTTACCAAACGGAAACGCTTAGACAGAATGAGTTTTCGGAAAAGGCTCTCACAGAAATTTAATTGCCCGACGGACTCTTTCATATGTATCAACATTTCTGTTCCCGAGCCGTGTCTCGTTTCGGCGTTGTGGAAAAATTGGCTTAACCTTTGTCAGTCGATTAGGTCTCCACGATTAGGAATGATTTTTCAGGCTTCCGTACTGTTCGGTAACACTAATGGTAGACATAAAAATGTGTTCTCAACACTGATGATCCACAGTCGATTAGAAAAATGTTGCTGTAACCTTGAAATAACTTGCAGTTAATGGAGTAGAATGACTTGACTGCTTTTATTAAAACCATATGCCAGTGATAAGACGCAAGCGTTGAGAAGTTAATTAGCATTCAACAGATTATCACAAATAAATTTGATATCACAGCATTCCTTGGCACTATTTGTTGGGTTTCACGTGTCCAATTAGGCCGGGCTTTTTGTATTAACTCAGCACTCGTTTTTGTACTCGTAATCAAATTATGGGCGGTTCTGCAAGTGCGCCCATCCCAGGTGGTGGAACATCTGGTTATCACGTACTGCGGGTAAGTAGACTGCTGAGTTGCTTGTACTTGTAGGACCTCATCGTGAGTCCTCATTAATGAAACAGGTATTACGAATAGCTTATCTGAACCGAAATATTTATGTCTGACGTTCAGAGAATGTCAGAAGTGATTGTTCGAAATTCATTCGTTTCAGAACTTGTCATTTGCTAGAATAATTTGCACATTGTTCTAATATAGTTATAGATATTTCCCCTAGAACCATAACTACGGATACAGATACTTATCTTAGTAAACTAATTATTAAGATTCATTTTCATCAGTTACCTGCAACAAGCAGCTGAACAAGTATAGAAGGCTAAAATTTGATGTGGGCTGTAGCCTGTCAAATAATCTGACACCTTGAGTAGCTGAACATGATGTTCACGTCCTCTCGTTCAGAATAAATACCGTGCATTTATCCACGCGTCACGTTTACAGCAAATTATGTAGTTGTACACTCGTTTTATCCAGGCCAGGCAGGATGGCATGTACTGGAGTCAAATAAACGTGATCAGTATCTCGTCTTGACTGATCGCAGCCCGTATGTAATTATGGATGATTTCGACCACCAGTTGAATGATTTCTAGAGACTGGCAGTAACTAAACATGGCGAGTGAAGCCGCCGGTGACTTTGTGGAGCTCCCCACTTTTAAGCACTGCGTTTTTACATACTCCATACAACTTACTGAGGGACGTCAGTCTACTCCGTGTAACCATCACGCCACCTTTCTCCGTCGCTTCACTCAGTCAGCTGGGTTGAACAAATTTTCCCAACCTCATCACTCTTCAACTTTGCCACTGGTGAATTATTTTTTCTTGTTAGCTTTTTTTGGTAAGTTAGTTTTTTCCAGGATTGGGTCGCCGACACACATATCAACCCTCCTCCTTTATCCGGGCTTGGGACTGACAGTAACCCTGAATTGTCTGGAGGCACAGGTGCATTCATTCTTCCTGTTCCCTTAAATTCTAAGCTTCTTAATTCGTCATCACTTTCTTAGTTTATTTCACTAGATTCTACTTCTCGAATAATATCTAACCCTAATCTCCGATTACTGCTAATACCTATACAACCTCTACTACTGTTGGATTTGAATTGACAATTATATCTCTATGTTAATGTGGTATGGCAGAATGAACTGCTGTACGTACGTACGTGCGTACGAATTTCTACGTCGCTATTGATTTGATTGATTGATGATGTGGATCTTTTACCTGGAGAGAGACTTTCCGACTCTAGGTATGCAGACGATTTTGTCTCACTGTGGGGTAATTCTCAAGCCATGCGATTTGCACCTAATTATTTGGCAATCAGTGTTCATAGGCATGTGCTTTGCCCCTTCTAAACACTAAGTACTAAGAAAGACTGACAGGACTCTGAACATGCACTTAATCTTGGTAGTGAACGGGTAGAAGTAGTCGAGAAGTTTGTGTATCTGGGTAGTTGTGTAAGTGCCGGTAGTGGTGTGAATGGTGAGAATAGTTTACGTAAGATGAAAACCGGAGTGATTATGCTAATCAGGGCTATCTTTGAAGCCTTCGTGATGTTTGTCTAACTGTAAAGGATCGGGTCTACAATGAGTTGTTAAGAGCAGTTTCGCTCTATGTTTGTGAAACTTGACCTTTCCTAGTTGGGGAAGGTCAGTAACTCCCCGTGTTTGATCATCATTATTTCCGAAACTGTTAAAATTAGGTGGCAACACCATATTAGTAATTCTGAGGTTTGGCAACGTGAATTCTGGCATAGTGACAATGATTCAGTCGGTGTCACCATCTTGAGATACCGATCTCCCCAGCGAATTACACACCGTCCATTATTTTTCGACCTTAGGACTGATCAGAAAATCAGTGTATGACATGGTTTTGTGGTGCGAAAGAAAGCTGAATAGAACTCATCTTCTAGTCTTTCATGACTCATGTGTTGCGGTCCTAGAAATGGTACAACCCAGAGGCTTGAGACATCAGATATGGGTCGTAATAAAATGCATTTGCATTATTGTTATTATCATCGTTATTGTTATTGTTACTCTCGTGTCCTAATTTATGTTCATTCTTATAATCTTTATTATACTCATTTTTCACAACCTCTAATCTTCTGGATTCGTCAGCACCTCTACCTTAGTCTTTATAACCTTATCTCACTGAATTACACTTCTTGAATAATATCTTCAAACCGTAGTCTTCTTCATTACCGTTAATACCTCTACTATCTCTACCTTTATGGGATTTGATTTGAAATTTGCGTCTCTGTGCTAATGTGGTATGGCAACATGAACTTATGTACATACGTACGAAGTTCTACGTTGCAACTGATTGACTGATTATGCGGCGCCTATATATTTTTGTTCCCCTTTGTACCAATGTATGTCTTTGAATAAATAAATCAAATGATAAAGTGACTGTTGACTAACGTCAATGTATCGAATTACATAAATCAGTTAAAAGCATGATTTACAACTTTCCTAGATGGTTGTCGGTTAGAGCAATTCTAGGACATCAGTAGTGTCTTAAAGTCTCTCAGTTATGTAACGGATGATGATATAGGCTTCTAATAATTAGCTGATCGTTGGAGCTACTCAATTTATTTTATGCAGTCCACTGCGGACTTACTTTAGTCGTTTATCAAATGTAAGTTAAATCAACTGTTTGTCACTTATAAATTATAGCTGAGACTTGAATGTTTGGAAACGTCTCTGTTGTACTTCGAATCTGAAAACAATTAATGGTTCTTTATTTCGGTACAAGTGAGGCAGCCTAGTGATTAAAGCATTCAGCTTCAACGAGTAGGTCATAGGCTTAATATATCCTACTCGTACTTCTGTATAAACAGCCAGATAGTATCACAGTCGATCACACAATTAATGGCGCTCATAGCTAAATACATAAATCTATACTTAGAAAATAAATCGCGTCCTTCGGTACTTTATTTTAGCCACTTTCGAACAAACGACAATTGTCAGTAAACCAAAGTAATCTTTGATTGTTGTCTTTGTGAAAACATGTTTATCCTGTTGAAAAATCTAATTTACCTAGGTTCAAGACGGTTCACCTGGTCATCAAGCTGGTTTGGAAGCATTTTTCGATTTCATTGTTGCAATTGGCGATAAACGTCTGGTAAGTAGCAGAATTAGTATTTGTTTGTTTACGTTATTTTAAGAGATCATCATATTTTCTGAAAAAAATGTCTCAATATGGTAATCCGAAAGCTCACATTACTATTCGCCTACATTCCTAGTTGAACTGTAACTTGTTGTAATTTTAAAATACAACTTAAAGTATATGAAAGTTAAAAATGCTAAATCACTGATACTAAAACTTTATAATATTTTATAGATAGTAAATGTTAACAAAGACTGTTTAAACTATTCTTTCATTTTGGCACAGAACGATTAAAATCGATATTTAGGGTTTTCTTCGAATAAATTCAGTCTATTTTTTTGTCCTCTCTGTCAGTTCGATTAGATATTGAATTGGTTTTATCATTTGAAGCGTATCATTGATCAAAGCTTACAGTGGTACTACGCTCCGGATGAATTAGTTCACATGGTGACTCCTTCAACTGTCAGTTAGCGCTCCATTCATAACAAATGCACCTAGATCACTGTGACTAATTTTGAACCCAAATCTCTAAACATAGATCGTGATTATTCCACAAACCCACATTCCTATTGAATAGAAAAGTATACATTTTAAACATGTAAGTGCATAACTAAATAAATTTCATTATCTCTTTTTATTATTTGCTCAATTTTATATATTTATTTATTCAGGAAGAAGATAATGATTCCATTAAAGACTTATTACAAGCCAGTAAAGATAAACCTGTTCGCCTACTTGTCTATTCAACTAAATCACAATCTTGTCGTGAAGTAACTCTCATACCTAACAATCATTGGGGTGGTCAAGGTTTGATGGGTGTCAGTATTCGATATTGTTCATTTGAAAGAGCTAATGAAAATGTATGGCATGTATTAAGTGTAGAGCCTAAATCACCAGCGGATTTGGCCGGACTTAAACCATATACAGATTATATAATTGGCGCAAATTCTGTATTAAATAATGTAAGCTTGTTTTCTATGTCTTTTGTTGTATAAATTACTATGTGCGTTTTATATTTATGCTGTTGATCAAATCATTTATGAAGTGAAATATCTAAATATTCGACTTTAATTTTAATTTTTTCTTAAGACAAGTGTTACTATTCGGTTATACAAGATGATCAACTTGTTGACAAAGGCCTCTCTAAATAAACTCACATCATAAGACACATCACAGGCCTATAGAACACGTTCTAATTACTCAGTAAAATGACAAAGTCCTATGCAAAATATTAAACACGACCAAATGTTATGTGAAACACAAGTTCATTAAATTACTCGGCCACAAATCAAATCTAGCATTTGACTATCAAAGTTCATTCGTACATGTCATATTATTTATTACTTTCTCGGGTTTTTAATTCAGTGTAATTATGACAACGAAAAAGGTCCTACTTAATTGAAATGCGAATGACCTATCATCTGCTATCAATGCGATTACGGACATATGTCAATTGATTGGTCTCACAAGCGATTATCACGTGACCGGATTGTGTCATCTATCGATTAGCAATGAATTTCTTCAACTTGACAATTCGCAAACTGACTTTTAAAATCTTCCTCATGACACAATTTAGTATGTGACTGAAGTTATAAATCACAGTTTTGATATTCTTAATACATGGAATGATATAACTAGGTAGTTAAAGTGTTTAACTTTACTCTGCTTTACCGCCCCCCCCTACTTTGGCTTCAATACACGATTGTTCTCCTCTGGGTTTACACAAAGTGTCAATGTGAGCTAGACTTGTAAGTTTATTCTTGATGATGACTAGGCTAGAGCAATCAACTTCAGTCTCAGTTGTGAAGTTGCAATATTTGCATGGTAGATATAATGCTCATGAATCGTTGCATAACTATGTACATTATCAACGTGCTATGTTATTGTTTCCATCTTTAAACTCTTCACGGTTAACATTATGTCTTTAAATGTATTTTTGCTTCCTTGATCCCGAGTATTACCAATCTTTGAAAGTTTTCATGATTCTATTATTGACGTTACATTACAAAACCAACACACTCTGTATTTCTAAATTTCTTAACGTAACTAATGTTAAAATGGAGTACTATTCTAGTTTTGTTTAGTATTTCGTTCATGTTGTCTACCAGTGGAAACTTCTTGGTTTAGGATAAAGTACATTCGTCTGAATCAATATTGCCTTCATATTATATATTTGTTAAAACTCGATATTATTCATCGATCACTTTCCCACTCATTAGTTATAGTTAGAAAATTCTCACGCACTTTATTAATAAAGAATAATCCCTTTAGTAATCTCATATATATATATATATATATATATATATATGTATATATAAACATGTCTACCTCAGCCCCTATATATATGTTTTCTTTTCACGATTTGTATTACAGTTAGTAATAACTGTATTACTTACCATTAGTAGTAGATTTGTGAATAGTGAAAATTTCCCACTTGTAGCTTACAGTGCGGTGTATACATAAAATACATAACTAAAAAACTAATTCAGACGATATAGAATACAATAAGTTATAATACTTGTGTTCCAGTGCAAGTGAATCATTCTCCACAATTATATTTAATCACTCCATGTTTCTTAATCCTATTGTGAAGGCTAACCTTTCACAATCTATGACATCTTATTGGTCTGGCTACTGGATGAAAGTACAATAAATCAAAGCAGAGTAGTAAAATAACACAGCATCTGGTAACCCTGACATACAAACTGATTGTTTTAAACCGAATGACTTGTGTTGTGTAAAGTGGGTCCGCGAGACGATAGTCACCAATGGTTAGAGACCTTGAACGATATGGCTCAAAATCGTTTGCAATGGCGCAAGTGCATCCATTCGTTGAGCTCTCTCAAATCCTAATCTTTTGGATTCGTCAGCACCTCTATCTTTGTCTTTATAACCTTATCTCGCTGAATTATACTTCTTGAATATTAATACCTCTACTATCTTTATCACTATGGGATTTGATTTGACATTTTCGTCTTTGTGCTAATGTGGTATAGCTACATGAACTTATGTACATACGTACGAAGTTCTACGTTGCAACTGACTGACTGACTGTTGTGTAAAGTTAAATATATTCCTAGACACACTGACGTGATGTCTGTTTCCTAGATCGATAGTTGAAAACAACTCTATGACGTATATAATTGCTCTGATCTATTACTAAATACTCAACCAAGATAACTAAAATCTCTCGTCATATAGTAAAACCAACTCCGATCAAAATCATGCTATCAATCTAATCAGTATTTATATGTTATATGACAAAATGCACATAATTTTCTGTTCGTTTTTATTAGCTAACACATTCACACCACCAACGTAGCTGCTGTTCAGTCACAGAGTCATCATTTGACGACTACATTATGACAAAATGAAAGTAAAGCGCATTAATTCATCTTTAGAGTTTAAAAAAAGGAAACATCTGTCTAAAATGTTTTGACTTTAACGATAAAATTACTCCTAGTGTTGATTCTGTCAACATCAATTACAGACAAAAAGTTTATCCTTCTGCTGTCAGCTGATTAAAAAAAAATAGATATATTGTTAAGATATTTCAGGATTATCGACGCTTATTTTAGTATTAATACAATCAAGTAATGTAAAACTCGTTTCAGTTTTTATTATACCATATCAAAACAGCTTTATCAACATGGAAGTAGTAGAAGTGGTATTTAGTAGTATCTCACTGGTAGTAAAAATGATTATGGTATAGGGAATATAATTTCAGAACAAAGGATTAGCTCACTGCATCAAAGGTATGATCTGAAGATCTAAGAGGTATGCATCTACAGTAATGCAACTGATTTTATGTGTTTAGTAATCAAACATAACAGCTAACCAACAGTTATCGAATATATCACAGCATTTGTTTCCTTTAGCGATGATTATATGTCAAATTGGCATGTATCATGACAGCTTTTGCATCAACCTGAACTACATGTTAGTGTCTTACAATAATCTTGTCACAAATTTATTAAAAAACTGTGACTTCACATTGTTTATAT
The DNA here is from genome assembly GCA_944470395.2 of Schistosoma turkestanicum. Classification (NCBI taxonomy): domain Eukaryota; kingdom Metazoa; phylum Platyhelminthes; class Trematoda; order Strigeidida; family Schistosomatidae; genus Schistosoma; species Schistosoma turkestanicum. The sequence goes on from CALYCR020003437.1 coordinate 24,492, forward strand.
GTAGAATATATCTTCGGGACAGATAATACTGTGGTGTGAGCTACTTATAAGTAGTATATGACGTGAAGATCAAGAAATGAAGAGTGGGAACACAATGGAATTTGTATGAAACGCATGAATAGTGACAATGGATTGATGTTTTGCAACAGGAACAGTCCAGTTCGATAGGATGAACTGATATTTTGCGAATGAACGATTTACGATATGGTTTTTTCCTATTTTACTGAGTAACTCTGTAATTTTATTTAAATGCAATCCGGTTGCCCCACCTGTGTTCTCGTTCACTACAATACATGTTAAAAAAACAAAAACAAATTTCACCTTTTTTTTCTAAAACCCAGAAGTTTTGTTTATGCAATCAATCAGTAAATATTTTTTTATTCAATACAGAAAAAGCCTTCTTTTTGATGAGTTTATATTGTATCTTTCAATTTATTCTTTACATTAATTTATTTATCTATCAAGAGAGATGATTTTTTCGAGTTAATCGATTCTTCTGATGGACATGTAATTCAATTATATGTTTATAATTCTCAATTGGATTCATGTCGTGAAGTACACCTTAAACCTGATTCGAATTGGGGTGGGAATGGTTTACTCGGTTGTGATATTGGTTATGGTTATCTTCATCGTATTCCAACAGCTGCATTAGCATCACCGGAATCTTCTTCTTCACAATTATCGAATAATGTATCAAATCATCCACAGGAATCAATGAAATCATCAACCAATGGTGACTCAAAGCTACCGCCTGTATCAATATCATCAAATGAAATTACCAATGGAGTTGCTCCTCCTAGTTATCCTCCACCTGCATATACATCAAACAATACACAATGGAATAATGCATTTGCTGAGGTGAGTGTGGATATATCAAGAGCATACATATAAAATCTGTCATTTTATTGTTTCTAGTCTGTACACTGTTGAAGAACTCATAGTTTGTGGGGGAGTTAGTGGTCTAAATTAGTTTTGCAAATTAAAACAACTGAGGTTTATATCAGCCAATAATCTCACTGCATAATACAATCCAAGTACTGTGATTATCCAGTCCACCGTTCAGCCAGAATTAATGCTGTATTTATAACATTAGTAATGTCGTTTTTGTCAACCGTAGAAAAATAATTTCTACGCACTAGTGATTAGTGAGATATTACTGTTAACTCAGGCCTACAAATAATTAGAAATAATAGATAAGACGATTATCGATTTGGGTAGTTTTTCATGTAACAAAATCACACGCTTGTATACAGAATAATGAACATAAAACTTGATAAAGTATCATAGGGCGAGGTGTTGAAGGAAATCAGTTCACTGGCCACTTATTTTCCAATTAATTTGAAGCTGACTTGTTCAGCCTAATTTTGAGGCATCATATTAAAACTATGTATGCATCAGTATCCTGACGATTTATTAGACGGTACCATAGCAAGTAGACAACACAATCCTTTTTGTTAAACGTTTTTTTGAACAGAGAAATGAGAAGACATATTTTGTGATATAGTAAGTACCATTTCGTGCTTTCTCGTCAGTCACATACAAGCAACATGTTATTTACACATTTGAAATCACCAATCAATCATTGGTAGACCACCATTAGAAACCTGCAAGCACTGGACGGCCGTTTCGTCCTAGTATGGGACTCAGCAGTGCGCACCCACGACTCCTGCTCCTCGCAGGATTCGAACACGGGACCTTTGGCATTGTAGGCGAACGCCTTACCATCGGACCACTGGGCCGGCATCCAACGGTGTTAATGTCTAACTCTGATTGATCTAGGGATTTTGCGCGACCTCACCCATTTGTCTTTGGTAGTTACTGCCTACACCCGACAGGGTTGAACTCCACTGGTCACGTCTTCTCAAATAGAACTCCGAGAATTTCCTCACGAAGCTAGTCACTAGTGAGCACTGTTACGATATTTTGAGGCACAGTTTTGGAGGTTTGCGTTTTTACACATTTGAAATCATCATGTTATTTGTGTAAATATAGTTTTGAAGATAAGGTCAAAATTTCTTATTTAACATGACATTCACTCACTAGAACCATGGTAAACAAAGGTCAACATACAGTTGTTTTTGAACACATAAAGTTGGGCTTTTCCGACCAATCAAGATAGCTTCGAGTAGTTTGAGTGTGTGTGGGTTTTGATGACATGTCACAACTCTGAAGGCTGATTTTGGGTCAATTTGATGACCACTCGTCATTAGATGTTTTGCAATGGACGAGGCTAGGTTTCTTGATCTATCTTGAGATGACGGGCTAGGTTGATGAATCATGGATTTGATTAACCATTTTGGAATATGTTCCCCTATCCTGTCTTCCAATCGGCGATCTGTCCTACCTAAGTAACTTTCTCCTCAGTTACATGTATTTTTAAAAAGAAATACAATCAAACATAAGCTCCATTGTTTTGCTTTTCTTGTAGGTTCCTCTAGTTTCTTCATCAATGCAACCCCCGCCATCACTTCCACCGGCGCCACTACCAGCTACTTATCCAACTCAAGTCCCAATCAATCCGATAGATCATTCTGATCATGCTTACACTTCTGTTTCACCTTCAGCATTTACACAAAATTCAACTATTGCACCTCCTGCACCTCTTCCACCTGGATTAACAAATATGTTTAGTATGCCGTCACAAAATTCTCCATCTGTTGTCGGTGGTGGTGTTCCTGTCTGCCCGTCAGATGCACCATTGATTTCTTTTGAATCGACAAAAAATGTTGTTAATACTCCTCAATATTCACAATTTAATATACCACATATGTCAAGTGCTCAATATTTTCATCCTGTCACTGATAATCTACCTACGTCCACAGTAATCACATTACCTGGAATGCCTCCATTGGATGTGAAAATGCCTCCACTAGAAAGTATGTCCGACAGTTTATTGCAATTTAGTTATTAACTATGTTATAGTATTCATATTTCTCACTAATTATGTAAATTAGTATTTCCACTGACCGACAGTAAACAATGACTTTTGTTTACATGACAGAAGATTTATTATTAATTAGCATTGTCTATTTCAATTGTTTCAACTAGAAATGTACAGCCAGGAAGGATTTTTTTGTGACCAATTTGGTCTCGCGCGCTGTTACGGGTATGAGGGCTGATGTCACTTCCAGGCTGCCCACACTGTGGGAGGGTATTTCTTGAGGAATCTGAAAAGCAAGGTAGATTAGTGTTGGTCTTAGCGACCTGAGAGCGTGATCCCAGAGCCCAACGGACAACTACTTGAGGCGGGTCACGCACGGTCTTTTTGTGGGAACTTTTAAAGTATTAGCTCTGCTCTTGTTTAAAAAACCCTACCACCGGAGACGGAAATTCGTGAGGTAAGGTGAAGTGTGACATTTTTTGGGTCCACCTATTCTAACCCCTTCTTTCCTTGTGAAAAGGCAGCATCGCTGCAGATGCTGGTTGTCCGAGGGAAACAGTTTACTGCTGTCACACCCCTCTACGGTCAGCAATACGACTTCACCCTCAGACCTTGGGTAGCTGCTTTTGGTCTCATCGTTCTCCAATCGATCTGCCTGGCATGGTAGAACCTTCAGCCAATATAGCTCGGTTGGGCCATCATGATATGCAAGCCCGACCACCACATCAAGGTAGCAGCTACGGTCGGTAGTAGAAATGTACAGTTATTTCACTTTCTATATT
>CALYCR020003438.1:0-28186 GCA_944470395.2 Schistosoma turkestanicum
ACGAAAGCGATGATACAGTGACACGATAGGCTATTCTAATCTGTTTATCCCCGGCTCGGCTAACTAAATCAAGAAGTCCTGATAAGGCATAGAAAGTGTATTCTACATGCACCCAGAAAAATACGAGGTTGACAAGCACAGAAATCGAACTTATTTATGCATCATAAAAACGTCCTTCAGAGAGCCACATAAATAGCTTACTAAAATAATTCATCAACCAATGACAGTCAAGGATCTTCTAACTGGGCAATGTAAGCTGAAGGTCAACTAAGCAACTTATGCACGAAAACATGAAAAATGCCAAATGCGGACCTTTTCCAAGTGAATTCTGGGGATCTATTTCTCCCCAACAAGAACAGTTTGAGTATCGTATGAAATCGTGCTATTTTCATATAGTCAGATTCTAGGAAATTACTACAAAAATTGTCAACGACATTTTAGGCTTTCATTATGAAAACTCGACTAAAGTTTAGAATGTAAATCATCTCATCATTTTCAAATGATTGTCCCGAAAATATCATATTCATGAGAAAATGTGAATAATTACAACAAAATTCTATTTGTGATGATGATAACCGAGTATTGTTGAAAAGTCTCATATTTGAATTACACAAACATTTGTTATTCTTCAGTTTTCAATAGAGTTTTTTTTCACTGATTGTTTAAACGTGATAATTAAAAGTGACTTGAACATAGAATATCATTAAATGGTCAATCAAACATTGAATCTATTGATTACTTTAATTTTTTATGTGTATTTGAAATGCATTATTCAAACCGATGCCAGGTAGTTGTATGTAGTTAGCAGTTAGTTGAAATTTGTCAGTGTTCATCATTAAGTGGCTTATATACAAAAATGCATTGTTGACAGTCTGATATCTCTGTATGTATTTTTATACTAGGTCTACAAGTTTAAACTTTATAAACAAAAACTACTTGTTGAGACAAAAAAGCGCGAACGATATAAAGCGTATAAGACATTAAGGTGATCTATTAAAGACGACTAGATTTTCAATGCTGTACAGTCATAAAATATTCGACTTTCTTCTAAAACATTCTTCAATTAATCTAAGGTTAAAATGTTGTCAAAAAGAGCATTGAAACATTCCAAAATGAATGCTTTGAGAAAAAGTGTTGTAAAGTTTTTCATCGATATTTTTTAAATTATGATTTAAATACCTGTTACGCTCGTCTCTAGGTATGCTTAAACTATTACGAGTTCACCTTAGACAGGTAACGAGAACAAACAATGAACCAGCGTCCAGGTAGGCTACTGCCATCCTTTGATCAAACTGAACAAGTAAGAAGTCTTGATATAGTGTAGAAATTGTGTTCTACAAACACCCAAACAGCACACAACGAATCCAAACACTCAAATCGGGATTATTTATACTCTATAGAGACGTCTTTGGGACAGTCACAAAAATAGCACACTAAAGTGACACAGTAACCAATCACAGCCAAGGATTTTCCGATCTGAAGGTCAACTGATCGGTCCATGAATAAAATTCAAAATAAAGATATATTTATCAAGCGAGTTCTGGGATCTAACATCCCCAACAATATTAATACACACTCATTGACCTTTTCAAAATCTCAGTTTTTCATTGAATTATTTCATACAAGAGAGTCATCGGTTAATAGAACATGCAACTTGTCCACTCATTTTTACCTGTTAGTGAATGTAAACAATTGAAGGCTTGCACTGAAGGTAACTGTTTAGAATCACCGCTAGACCTTAAAATAAATACTGGTATAATAGATGCCAAACAACATAATAATTTACTCAGACTATGATAATTCTTATTAGTGAAGTAAACATTTTAAAATGTTGGTTTAAAAACAACCTATCCTTATCACATATACCCCCATATTTGTAGATTCGGAATATCGATAACTGTTACCACCAGAACTAATATCGTCAGTTTCATGCCTGCAAACGTCAGAAACTTTCGTACGTAAGTTTAATCCAGTTCAGGGTGTGGCAATACCACCACTTTAGCGACAGAGACGCAGTTGTCAATTCATTCAAAACCACATAGGGTGGTAGAGATAGTAGAGGTATTATTGGTAATGGAGAAGACTAGGCTTTGAAGATATTATTCAAGAAGTACAATTCAGTGAGATAAGGTTAGAAAGACAAAGGTAGAGGTGGCCAAACCAAAACATGGCAGAAATTCAGAAGGTTAGAATTAGAGAGGACACAAAGAGTGGATGCACCTGAGCCACTGCAAACGATTCTGAGCCATGTCATTCAAGGTTTCTAAACATCGGTCACTTTTATCTCGTGGACACCAATCAGGTAGCCTACATCTACCAACACGACTCAGTCCACTTGTTAGTGACTTCATAGATTTGAGCCATGTACTGGTCTGGCTACCCCTAGCTTTCTTCCAACCTACTCCTACACCACAAAACATAGCTCGTCGAGGCAGTCTGTGGTTAGCTATACGTAACACATATCGCAACCACCTTAACTGATGAACATTCACCACTTCATCAATTGATCTGAAATCCTTACCTAGTACTCGTTTCCTTATGGCTGCATTGCTTACTCGGTTGTCACAGGATATGCGAGCAATGACTACGGAGATACTACTAAAAAAGATATTATCATTTTAATAATAAATTAAATTTTCAACTAAACTCAGTTCAGTGATCGCTTAACAAAAGGATGAAAACAGCGCTATGTAGAAAAATGTCTGAAAACGTCATGAATAGAGTTGCATCTAAAAAAAAGATTATCTTCAATTGAATATTTAATTTCCTGTTTGTAGATTTATTAATCATTAACGACGAGTGTGAGATCTAAATGAATATCAAATTAATCCTTGTTTATTTATGTTAATAGCTATTAAACAGTACGTGTAACATCAGAGAGGATTAATGGAAAAGATGACTTTATCTACTAGCGGTTTGTTACACCAGGTTTTTATGTAAATTATAACCATGATAAAGTTAGTAGCTAATCGAAAATTAAGTCAAAGCTTTTAGAATGAAATTTCTATTTGTAAATACTTTGTTCAACTGAATTCTGTCATATATTTATGTGGTAGTAGCTTCAAAAATATGGTATTTATCATATTTACTAATGAACTATGATTGTTTTACTTATCTTCAAAAATTTGCAAACATTTTCATGGAATCATAAATTATCATAAACCTGATAATCATTTTCACGTTGAAGGTGGTTGAAGGACATTCACAGAAAGCTATGAAACTTATCATTTTACTAGTTAGTACTCATTCACAATGGCGATCTGTGTAAAGATGAGTAAACAAGTGTATAGAATTTTTTAAAATATTTCTGATCAATAAACTTCATTCAATTCGAACATCTTTTACTATCCATTGTAGACTATTTCATTTGGAATTGTAATGTTGGTTTTCTGGTGCGAATACACCTGAGGACAGCACCCATAATGTGTTATCTCTATGAACTTCAAGCTAAGAATTAAAGTATGTCAGCTTTTATTTTCTGACATCAATCATCAGATTGTAATCACTTAAAAAGTCAACTTTTTGCGTAATTTCACGAACAGTTAATAATCTTGTTCACATTTATAAGTGATGTGTATAGTAATGGTTCAGGATTTTCAAATTTATAGTTTCCAGCGTGTAATTTTAAGGTATACACTAAAGTATATAAAGTATTCCATACTCTAAAAAACATGACATTATTATCAACTGTTGTAATTTTTAATAGCTATTGGTTATAACAAGTAGTTGGAATACACATTTAAATTGCTCAATACATAATTAAGGGAATGTATCCGTATCAGAAAAACAACATTACAATGTTAAACAAAGTATTGTACAGCTACTGACAGAAAACATACACACTGGTTAAGAGCTTTCAGATGTAGACGTTTAAACAGGTTATAAATATGGCTCTTTTCTCTAGACACTACTATATCATAAATCGACAAGTATTAGACCACTATTAGAAACCTGGAAGCATTAAAAGACGGTCGTTTACCCCTAGCATGGGCCTCATCAGTAGCAGTGTGCATCCACGACTCCTGCACCTCACAGGATTCGAACCCAGGACCTTCGGACTCTGGACCACTGGGCCGATATCTAACGATGTAAATGTCTAACTTGATCAATTCATGGAGTTGCACAACCTCATACACTGTTTTCAGTAGTTACTGTCAACACCCGGACAGGTTGAACTTCACTGGTCACAACTTCCCACTAGAACTCAGAGAAGATTCCTCACGGAGCTAGTCACTAATCGGCACAGGTAATTGCATTACGGATTGTGAAGACTGTTAAGTTACACATTTCAAATCTTTTAAACTCGCAAGACACAATGATCATCAGACAACCTGATCAATGCTTAATCTTTTTCCCTAAATATGATCTTTATCCTAATTGATTACAAGTAATAATCAATGTCTTAGTTGTCTAATTCCATAGTTGATAGATACAGTGTACTATAGTTTTAAAAGTTGAATATTCTTTAAATCTGTATCACCTTAAACATCAAGTAAAATATACAAGCTGACAAAGTTTAAACTCATCTACAAGTAAACTCGTCTGACTTTCTTTAATTTAAGTTGGATATGAGTAACTTAAAATAGAATATGTTTCCTATATTCCTTCTCAATCGGATATCTTACTTTACTTGTTGTAACATCATTGACAGTGTACATCCTATTTAAGTACAAAATACAAATCATTATGCATTAATTTACTGTAACTTAGAAAAAAATCTGACAAAAAATTAAAAATATATACAGAATACGAATAAAAGTAAAATTATTTTAATGTTTTAAAACGAAAAATTTCATGTTAATTACAAACTATATACATAACTGATATTAAATTCATGTAAATTTTCTCACTTCCTGTTATTTTGCTATTTTTAGTAATATATATTATATATATATATATATATATATATCACAATAATACTGTTTTTCAATATTTTTTTTCTATTCACAAAAATATTCATTTCTGACTGATAGAGATTTTGTCGAATTGTGTGTTGGAAATGTCCATCATTCAATGAAATTTTTAATTATTTCAAGGACAATGAAATCCGGAAATAAAATTAAGAGATGACAAATTTATGAATGCATTTCTTTTAAACTTACCGGAATTTCATAATGATGATTATCGCAATTTTTTTTGGGGGAAAATGTATTTATTCTGTAGTACAATAAGAAATGATAGTATAGTATAGTATAGTAGGTGTGAATTTTGCATATTTTACTTTGTTTAACTATTTCCTATCTGTTTTAAATCAGTTTGTTGGGAAGTCTATATCATGTTGTAACACATGTGATCAACAGTCACGGATAAGATGTAAAATCACAACACACAAGATTAGTTTGACACTTCACACCAAGAGAGAACATGAAGTGGTAGCCACGGCACTCTTGATTGTTAAAAATTCAATAATCTGGGTTTTTTTTACAGAAAAGGGGTAGCAAGTTTATCAAAGTTTTATGAGTCCATCCTGTAAGTTCAGAAGCACGCACGGCTTGTACTTCGGCTTCCAAAGCGTTTATGTTTGATCGCCATGTAATAGAAAGAAAACACAACGGGTAGCAACATCATACATAGTGATTTTGACTTGACTTCGTGTTCTGTCTTGGTGTGGTGTGTTAAGCTAACCTTGTGTGTTATGATTTCAGATCTTATCTGCCCTTCAGTGATTGCTGGTACACGTGTTACAATATATTTGTAAACAGAATATAAGAATAAAGACCTTCTTGGTGAAGTATAGTTGTTTGTTTGTAAAAGCTAAGTTTCTAGCAAATTTTTAAAATTATCGGATACAGATATAACAGTTGCATGATTTCAATATGGTAAAGAAGATTTGTAACGAAAAACAATTCAGATAGAATATATTGTTAACTATGATAGCAAGAACTTAAAATCTCATAAAATTTATAGGGATACAAACTGTAGTACACCTTATCGTACTGAGAAATGAAAAAAGGTATTGAATGAATGTTTTTAAAACAACAGCAATCCACTCGATTTCATAAAATGGTGTCGGTTAAACCCACTCTTAAACAAAGAATCAAGTAGAAGAAGCCGAAATTCATATCACCATGCTACATGTGTGAGATTATAACCATGTTATTGAAGTCAGCAGAAGTAGATACTAGCCAACAAGATCATTTCAATCAATTTCGCACAAAATAAAGCACACAAAATGATGAACGAGAATATTTTAAATATCATATACAAAACGAAGCTGTCTTAGCTGCGAAAAAATGTTATGTCAGAACAAGTAATGTCATCTTTCATTTTTGTCTCCATTAACACCAATCAGATGTCAAACGCCACGAAGCGTCTTCAGTTATGTTAATACATGTAGCAAATGAGGAAACACAATTGACTGAGAAAATGCTGAAAGCTAGGATAGCGGTAACACAAACAAGACCAATGGAGTTTTTTAGAATCTTAGGACTTAAGCTAGCTAGCTAACAGTCAATAAAAATTTAAACAGACCCAGAAAAAAGTCATTAATGTGCATACGTCCAGGAATCAAATCACAGAATAAAGCGGTTAATATAAATATGCAGACAATGATAAGGCAAGTGTCAATAATAATGGAAAGTAAATACAAAACTAACACAACAAGCTCCAAGTCAGTTATGACAAAATTCTCATAACTCACTTCTGTTTTCACAATTCATGACGACTTTATCAAGAAATATCATGGGCTACAAATCTATGCCATCTCATTTAAAAAACCAGTGTCAGTGATTAAGAGTGACAGTTGTAATCAACCATCAACCATTAACCCTTCTACTGTTCACAAGATTAACTCTTGCAGAAATGATACATACTGTAGAAATGGAATAATTATGTTCTACTTCTATACTTTACACATATCTTTCAATATGAAAACTCAAAATCGCTTTTTAAATGAATTTTATCACAAATAACATTTCTAAAAAATACTTTAGTTCTACAATTAAGAATGACTAGCAAGCAGAAAAGACATCGAGTAATCGTCAGTCACCGTAGTGTTGATCATTAGAATAAACTATGATAACCATTCATTTTCACAACGAAAGTTCTTTTTCGATATTTAAATATAGTGATATATGTGTACTTGAATGTAACACTAATACTGTGGTGGCAAGTGTCTCACTAGTTTTGTGTGACGGTCGGTTTACAACGTGTTCTTAGATTTCGTATGCTGCTCGTCCAGATAACCGTCACTAAATAGCGCCTTACGGTTTATAAATCAAAAGGGGAAAACGAAGTGTTGAATACGTTTATTTGGCACAGCACAAATAGACCACAAACCACAAGCACACGGATCGAAGGGCAAGCAAGCTAGCAAATCGGCAAATCAATTATTAAGATTAAAATGTTCGCATATCTACATAGGAAAATGGCTGCTTCATCGAAATATTTAAGAGGTTAGCATTAAAGCGAGTAAGATGATTATTCCCTTAGGCGGTAAGCAATGTTCAAGCATACTAGCTCATACAAACCAGACATTAGTAAAAGCCAATGGTACATATAAGTTATTGCTATGCAAATGACTACACCTTTACATATCTGAGCAGCATCATCGACAACCATGGTGGATCCGATGCATATGTGAGGGCGCGTTTCGGCAAAGAAAGGGCTGCATTTCTACAGTTGAAAAATATCTGGAACTCCAAACAACTTTCAACCAAAACCAAAGTCACGACTTTCAATACAAATTTCAAGACAGTTCTACTGTATTGAGCGGAAACTTGGCGAACTACGAAAGCCATCATCCAGAAGATACAAGTGTTTATGAACAGTTGTCTACGCAAAATATTTGGGATTTGTTGACCAGACACTGTCAGCAACAATGTACTATGGGAGAGAACAAACCAGATTGCAGTGAAGGAGATAATCAGGAAGAAGCGGTGGAATTGGATAGGACACACATTACGAAAAGCACCTAACTGCGTCACGAGACAAGCCCTCACATGGAACCCTGAAGGGAAAAGGAAAAGAGGAAGGCCAAGGAACACATTACGCCGTAAAATAGAGAAAGATATGAGAGGAATGAACAAACATTGGACAGAACTGCTAAGGGAGGCCCAGGAAAGAGCTGTTTGGAGTAAACTGGTGTTCAGCCTATGCTCCATTGGGGGTAACAGGCGTAAGTAAGTAAGTAAGTAAATGTGAATGACTCAGTTAAATAAGTTAATCAAAAGGCTTAACCAAATTAAATATGAACTAACTCAAATGAATGTGGAGGCACTAAAATACGAATAGTAAATTTTAAAATATCTTAAAAAGAAATATGAAATCTCGAAAGTTAGATTTATGATGAATAATGCTTTCAAATATTTATGATACATTCGAATGAAGAATCAAAAGACAGATAAATTATCTTGATAATTCCCTTGTCAATATTCTCAATAATGAAAACTTCTCAAACGAATGTTCATAGAGATGATGAGTTTCCGTCTTTGAGAGATATTATTTTAATCTGATGTACTATTAGTTGCTAAATTGTCTTAACTAGTGTTATGATTAGATAACCTTTTAATCTAATTAGTCAAGGAATTTTACAGAAATATTTAAAATACATCCTTTGAAATTAACCTTATTCTTTAAAATCTTCAAGCTTTTGTGATGTGAACAATTTATGGCTACACTTTTTCTTACAAACTGTCTTACTTTGACTTGTAATGTGAAACCTTTACACATAGATAAGTTAGTTTTCTTGATCAGCCCTTGTCTAGTTCTTGTTCATGAAACCAGTCTTACACTACTTTTTTAAATCTTATCTTTTCAGTGCATAATCATCATTAGTAAAAATAAAAACTTATTTAGTACTGAATATTAACTAAGTTCTAATCAACTTGAAAATAAATATTTTCAATTCACTATGTCATTATACCGGTAGAAGTATAATATGAAGGCAGCCTTGAGGGAGCCAATCAAAATCAAGAAGACGACATATATATTTTGCGCGAAATCTGAATGCAGATAAAACACTAGAAATATTTCATCTTCGAAAATTCTTGAAATCAAAAGATTTCTATTATGCAACCGATAAATGAACTTAAGATGATGGATGCTCAAGCTAAATTCAAGACACATCGGCTCTTAAGGAAAGATTTCATGTTAAAGTACTTGTTTTGATGAAATAAATGCCTAGTTAAGAGTGATGAAGGAAGTTGGATAGTAATCTCTTACTCTGAAATTTACTCAAAGACAGTGCACTAAATTTCCTAAGTTTGTAAATAGGAGGATAACAAAATATTGCATGATAGTCGATGTCAATTCGTGATGAAAATATTAGCTTTGATTTGTATACCCACTTCATAATTCCATCTATACTCTTGTTACCTAAACCTAACCTTCTTGTTTTGTAGCTGGTTTCATTTGGATAAGAAAACCCCATGGAGTGATAAACCTAACTAATCAGACTTATAGTGTGTAGAAAATCAACCTTTTTCACCTACCACATAGAATAATTCGACAGGTGAAGACTAAATACTCAGACTACAGTTATAATCTCACTGTTATTTTATTGATTTATTCTGTTAATTACTTGACAACGAAGCAACATTTCCTGGTTGATGGATAGATTGCACAGGGTCATCAGTAAATTATACTTTCACCGAGGAATTCACTGTTGCGTTGAACTTATTAATCACATAGTTTAATTAAAACCTATACTGTTTTTTAACTAATCACAATACATTTTGAAGATTCATTTTATCACCTAGATATAAATGAATATTCAGTTTGTCATTGCTGGAGAAATGTTGTAGTGAAGTGATGTAATTGAGGTATGTTGACATTTCTGAATGCTTTTAATTTTGTATTTTATATTCAACATTTCAATAATCAACTTTTTATAAGAAGTAGATCTAGACAAAATGTATCATTTTCATTTTAGCTGAGTACGGTTACTGTTTGAAAATCGGCCGGTTTTACAAACACTCTAAGCATTGGTTTATAGCAAGTAGTTTGTTTTTGGAAAAGCAAAACAATAGAGAAAATACCGATAAAACGGTGAGATTCTAATTTATGGACGACCTTTAAATGATACTTATGGTCAGCTTCAGATGATTGGATACTTCACAATGCATGAATGCTTGTAAGGAGAAGAAAATATATGGGAAAGTGTACCAACCATCCATATATAATAGCACAGTGTACTGATAGATTACGATTAAAGCAATCAAGCAACCTGAGAATATCTGTTAACTTCATTCTTTACTAATGAAGGTTATGGTCCGTGAACTCATTCCTCACAAACAGCATAGTCCCCACCCTTTAGGGATAAGTCAAAATAACGAGGCAGGCAGTGACAGCTTAAAAAAAAAAAAAAAAAAATCAAGGCCAAAGTCAACGGGACAAGCTACTAGTTAAATGTGGAGAAATTTGAATACTTCACTTCTACCTGAAGTCAGCGTTGTCTAAAATATTGATATTAATTATGGAGAATGGGGTTGTATTGAGTGGGTTTAATTTAACGCGGAACATGAACAGCCAAATTATTGATAAGCTTAGGCTTTTGCTTTGTTCTCTATAGCCAAAAGATGCCTGAGTTCAGACAATTCTGTCAATTAAGTGAAGTATGATCTGAAGTGCAAAACATTTCGAAATGTTCGTATTAAGAATGCTTTGATCTTCTAGACTTTCTCTTAAAAGTATTTTGACTCATATTGGCGTTATGAATTACATGGTCTATATTTGGTGCTATGCAGTCAGGACAATAAATGAAGTTGTGATATAAATCTGTAAGCGCAATTTCTATACTATTTGTAGAGAAGTATGATCCTCATGGTAAACATGGAATAAGAGTTACACTGTGCCTCTGTGATTCCTGATTAAATTGCCTTCTTTATAACTCTGTTGCATCTTTAGAGTCTGACAGTCTAGCGTTGGTTAATGGAATATACTCAAGATAACTCTGTGGTCACCCATATGAAATTCATTAGCGACAGACACTGAGATTAGGTTAAGGTCGATTAAAAATATCAAGTCAAGTATATCCTTCCAATGTGTTGATCCCATCCAAACATTTTTCATTGTTTTGACAAAATTTTTATATCGTTCTGGTACTGAAGTCCAGTTGAATGATGTGTTCAGCAGATTAAAGTCCCGTCCAATAATTTGACGCATGCGTGGTTGATTTAAAACAAGAGAAATATGTTTGTCAGTAATTTTTCAAGTGTAGTATCTGCATTTGCAGTCGGTATATACTTCCCGCTAATAGATATTGTTTAGAACCCCGACTTACAGAAACTCCAGTGGAACCATCCCTGTCTGCCGCTCTATCACCACTGTCCTCCTTCTGTCTCCTCCGCAGAAAACCCTCTATTTTCAAAGTTAAATGCTAGCTCAACAGACAATAAACAGCGTACGTGTGCCGCTCCCCCTCCACCCCCCTCCCCCATTCCATGTGTCTCTTCGATGACTCAAAAAGAAAACGTTACTCACCATACTTGTGACTTTAATGAGTACACAGGAGCATCGTTGATGTTTACTCTATCCTATTCACAACACACACACAAAGATACCCCTCCTCGTTGTTGTTCGTTCCAGACCCCCCCTACTTGGGACAGCAGGAGATTCAAGTGCTTCACGTTACTCATTAAGCACAGATATGTACGTTTTCTTTTGATCAGAGAGACAACATGGAATGGGGACCGTACAGCTGTTTTTGTCTGTTCAAGCATTTAACTTTGAAAATGAATGTTCTAATGTTGCACATGGTTCCACTGGAGTTTCTGTAAGTCGGGGTTCTAAACAATATCTATTAGCGGGAAGTATATACCGACTGCAAATGCAGATACTACACTTGAAAAATTACTGACAAACATATTTCTCTTGTTTTAAATCAACCACGCATGCGTCAAATTATTGGACGGGACTTTAATCTGCTGAACACATCATTCAACTGGACTTCAGTACCAGAACGATATAAAAATTTTGTCAAAACAATGAAAAATGTTTGGATGGGATCAACACATTGGAAGGATATACTTGACTTGATATTTTTAATCGACCTTAACCTAATCTCAGTGTCTGTCGCTAATGAATTTCATATGGGTGACCACAGAGTTATCTTGAGTATATTCCATTAACCAAACGCTAGACTGTCAGACTCTAAAGATGCAACAGAGTTATAAAGAAGGCAATTTAATCAGGAATCACAGAGGCACAGTGTAACTCTTATTCCATGTTTACCATGAGGATCATACTTCTCTACAAATAGTATAGAAATTGCGCTTACAGATTTATATCACAACTTCATTTATTGTCCTGACTGCATAGCACCAAATATAGACCATGTAATTCATAACGCCAATATGAGTCAAAATACTTTTAAGAGAAAGTCTAGAAGATCAAAGCATTCTTAATACGAACATTTCGAAATGTTTGCACTTCAGATCATACTTCACTTAATTGACAGAATTGTCTGAACTCAGGCATCTTTTGGCTATAGAGAACAAAGCAAAAGCCTAAGCTTATCAATAATTTGGCTGTTCATGTTCCGCGTTAAATTAAACCCACTCAATACAACCCCATTCTCCATAATTAATATCAATATTTTAGACAACGCTGACTTCAGGTAGAAGTGAAGTATTCAAATTTCTCCACATTTAACTAGTAGCTTGTCCCGTTGACTTTGGCCTTGATTTTTAAGCTGTCACTGCCTGCCTCGTTATTTTGACTGTATCCCTAAAGGGTGGGGGACTATGCTGTTTGTGAGGAATGAGTTCACGGACCATAACCTTCATTAGTAAAGAATGAAGTTAACAGATATTCTCAGGTTGCTTGATTGCTTTAATCGTAATCTATCAGTACACTGTGCTATTATATATGGATGGTTGGTACACTTTCCCATATATTTTCTTCTCCTTACAAGCATTCATGCATTGAAGTATCCAATCATCTGAAGCTGACCATAAGTATCATTTAAAGGTCGTCCATAAATTAGAATCTCACCGTTTTATCGGTATTTTCTCTATTGTTTTGCTTTTCCAAAAACAAACTACTTGCTATAAACCAATGCTTAGAGTGTTTGTAAAACCGGCCGATTTTCAAACAGTAACCGTACTCAGCTAAAATGAAAATGATACATTTTGTCTAGATCTACTTCTTATAAAAAGTTGATTATTGAAATGTTGAATATAAAATACAAAATTAAAAGCATTCAGAAATGTCAACATACCTCAATTACATCACTTCACTACAACATTTCTCCAGCAATGACAAACTGAATATTCATTTATATCTAGGTGATAAAATGAATCTTCAAAATGTATTGTGATTAGTTAAAAAACAGTATAGGTTTTAATTAAACTATGTGATTAATAAGTTCAACGCAACAGTGAATTCCTCGGTGAAAGTATAATTTACTGATGACCCTGTGCAATCTATCCATCAACCAGGAAATGTTGCTTCGTTGTCAAGTAATTAACAGAATAAATCAATAAAATAACAGTGAGATTATAACTGTAGTCTGAGTATTTAGTCTTCACCTGTCGAATTATTCTATGTGGTAGGTGAAAAGGTTGATTTTCTACACACTATAAGTCTGATTAGTTAGGTTTATCACTCCATGGGGTTTTCTTATCCAAATGAAACCAGCTACAAAACAAGAAGGTTAGGTTTAGGTAACAAGAGTATAGATGGAATTATGAAGTGGGTATACAAATCAAAGCTAATATTTTCATCACGAATTGACATCGACTATCATGCAATATTTTGTTATCCTCCTATTTACAAACTTAGGAAATTTAGTGCACTGTCTTTGAGTAAATTTCAGAGTAAGAGATTACTATCCAACTTCCTTCATCACTCTTAACTAGGCATTTATTTCATCAAAACAAGTACTTTAACATGAAATCTTTCCTTAAGAGCCGATGTGTCTTGTAATTTAGCTTGAGCATCCATCATCTTAAGTTCATTTATCGGTTGCATAATAGAAATCTTTTGATTTCAAGAATTTTCGAAGATGAAATATTTCTAGTGTTTTATCTGCATTCAGATTTCGCGCAAAATATATATGTCGTCTTCTTGATTTTGATTGGCTCCCTCAAGGCTGCCTTCATATTATACTTCTACCGGTATAATGACATAGTGAATTGAAAATATTTATTTTCAAGTTGATTAGAACTTAGTTAATATTCAGTACTAAATAAGTTTTTTATTTTTACTAATGATGATTATGCACTGAAAAGATAAGATTTAAAAAAGTAGTGTAAGACTGGTTTCATGAACAAGAACTAGACAAGGGCTGATCAAGAAAACTAACTTATCTATGTGTAAGGTTTCACATTACAAGTCAAAGTAAGACAGTTTGTAAGAAAAAGTGTAGCCATAAATTGTTCACATCACAAAAGCTTGAAGATTTTAAAGAATAAGGTTAATTTCAAAGGATGTATTTTAAATATTTCTGTAAAATTCCTTGACTAATTAGATTAAAAGGTTATCTAATCATAACACTAGTTAAGACAATTTAGCAACTAATAGTACATCAGATTAAAATAATATCTCTCAAAGACGGAAACTCATCATCTCTATGAACATTCGTTTGAGAAGTTTTCATTATTGAGAATATTGACAAGGGAATTATCAAGATAATTTATCTGTCTTTTGATTCTTCATTCGAATGTATCATAAATATTTGAAAGCATTATTCATCATAAATCTAACTTTCGAGATTTCATATTTCTTTTTAAGATATTTTAAAATTTACTATTCGTATTTTAGTGCCTCCACATTCATTTGAGTTAGTTCATATTTAATTTGGTTAAGCCTTTTGATTAACTTATTTAACTGAGTCATTCACATTTACTTACTTACTTACTTACGCCTGTTACCCCCAATGGAGCATAGGCTGAACACCAGTTTACTCCAAACAGCTCTTTCCTGGGCCTCCCTTAGCAGTTCTGTCCAATGTTTGTTCATTCCTCTCATATCTTTCTCTATTTTACGGCGTAATGTGTTCCTTGGCCTTCCTCTTTTCCTTTTCCCTTCAGGGTTCCATGTGAGGGCTTGTCTCGTGACGCAGTTAGGTGCTTTTCGTAATGTGTGTCCTATCCAATTCCACCGCTTCTTCCTGATTATCTCCTTCACTGCAATCTGGTTTGTTCTCTCCCATAGTACATTGTTGCTGACAGTGTCTGGTCAACAAATCCCAAATATTTTGCGTAGACAACTGTTCATAAACACTTGTATCTTCTGGATGATGGCTTTCGTAGTTCGCCAAGTTTCCGCTCAATACAGTAGAACTGTCTTGAAATTTGTATTGAAAGTCGTGACTTTGGTTTTGGTTGAAAGTTGTTTGGAGTTCCAGATATTTTTCAACTGTAGAAATGCAGCCCTTTCTTTGCCGAAACGCGCCCTCACATATGCATCGGATCCACCATGGTTGTCGATGATGCTGCTCAGATATGTAAAGGTGTAGTCATTTGCATAGCAATAACTTATATGTACCATTGGCTTTTACTAATGTCTGGTTTGTATGAGCTAGTATGCTTGAACATTGCTTACCGCCTAAGGGAATAATCATCTTACTCGCTTTAATGCTAACCTCTTAAATATTTCGATGAAGCAGCCATTTTCCTATGTAGATATGCGAACATTTTAATCTTAATAATTGATTTGCCGATTTGCTAGCTTGCTTGCCCTTCGATCCGTGTGCTTGTGGTTTGTGGTCTATTTGTGCTGTGCCAAATAAACGTATTCAACACTTCGTTTTCCCCTTTTGATTTATAAACCGTAAGGCGCTATTTAGTGACGGTTATCTGGACGAGCAGCATACGAAATCTAAGAACACGTTGTAAACCGACCGTCACACAAAACTAGTGAGACACTTGCCACCACAGTATTAGTGTTACATTCAAGTACACATATATCACTATATTTAAATATCGAAAAAGAACTTTCGTTGTGAAAATGAATGGTTATCATAGTTTATTCTAATGATCAACACTACGGTGACTGACGATTACTCGATGTCTTTTCTGCTTGCTAGTCATTCTTAATTGTAGAACTAAAGTATTTTTTAGAAATGTTATTTGTGATAAAATTCATTTAAAAAGCGATTTTGAGTTTTCATATTGAAAGATATGTGTAAAGTATAGAAGTAGAACATAATTATTCCATTTCTACAGTATGTATCATTTCTGCAAGAGTTAATCTTGTGAACAGTAGAAGGGTTAATGGTTGATGGTTGATTACAACTGTCACTCTTAATCACTGACACTGGTTTTTTAAATGAGATGGCATAGATTTGTAGCCCATGATATTTCTTGATAAAGTCGTCATGAATTGTGAAAACAGAAGTGAGTTATGAGAATTTTGTCATAACTGACTTGGAGCTTGTTGTGTTAGTTTTGTATTTACTTTCCATTATTATTGACACTTGCCTTATCATTGTCTGCATATTTATATTAACCGCTTTATTCTGTGATTTGATTCCTGGACGTATGCACATTAATGACTTTTTTCTGGGTCTGTTTAAATTTTTATTGACTGTTAGCTAGCTAGCTTAAGTCCTAAGATTCTAAAAAACTCCATTGGTCTTGTTTGTGTTACCGCTATCCTAGCTTTCAGCATTTTCTCAGTCAATTGTGTTTCCTCATTTGCTACATGTATTAACATAACTGAAGACGCTTCGTGGCGTTTGACATCTGATTGGTGTTAATGGAGACAAAAATGAAAGATGACATTACTTGTTCTGACATAACATTTTTTCGCAGCTAAGACAGCTTCGTTTTGTATATGATATTTAAAATATTCTCGTTCATCATTTTGTGTGCTTTATTTTGTGCGAAATTGATTGAAATGATCTTGTTGGCTAGTATCTACTTCTGCTGACTTCAATAACATGGTTATAATCTCACACATGTAGCATGGTGATATGAATTTCGGCTTCTTCTACTTGATTCTTTGTTTAAGAGTGGGTTTAACCGACACCATTTTATGAAATCGATTTGATTGCTGTTGTTTTAAAAACATTCATTCAATACCTTTTTTCATTTCTCAGTACGATAGGTGTACTACAGTTTGTATCCCCTAAATTTTATGAGATTTTAAGTTCTTGCTATCATAGTTAACAATATATTCTATCTGAATTGTTTTTCGTTACAAATCTTCTTTACCATATTGAAATCATGCAACTGTTATATCTGTATCCGATAATTTTAAAAATTGGCTAGAAACTTAGCTTTTACAAACAAACAACTATACTTCACCAAGAAGGTCTTTATTCTTATATTCTGTTTACAAATATATTGTAACACGTGTAATCAGCAATCACTGAACGGCGGATAAGATCTAAAATCACAACACACAAGGTTAGCTTAACACTTCACACCAAAATAGAACACGAAGTGGAGTCAAAATCACTATGTATGATGTTTCTAACCCATTCTGTTTTCTTTCTATTGCAGGGCGATCAAACATAATCACTTTGGAAGCTGAAGCACAAGTCCTGCGTGTTCTGAACTTACGGGATGGCTCATAAAACCTTGGTAAACTTGCTACCTCTTTTCTGTAAAAAAAACCCACATTATTGAATTTTTAACAATAAAGAGTGCCTTGGCTACCACTTCATGTTCTCTTTTGGTGTGTAGTGTCAAACTAACCTTATGTGTTGTGATTTTACATCTTATCCGTGACTGTTAATTACATGTGTTACAATCTGATATAGACACCCAACAAACTGATCTAACAGAGATAGGAAATAGTTAAACAAAGTGAAATATACAAAGTTCACACCTACTATACTCATACTATACTATCATTTCTTATTGTACTACAGAATAAACACATTTTCCCCCCAAAAAAAATTGAGATAATCATCATTATGAAATTCCGGTAAGTTTAAAAGAAATGCATTCATAAATTTGTCATCTCTTAATTTTTATTTCCGGATTTCATTGTCCTTGAAATAATTAAAAATTTCATTGAATGATGGACATTTCCAACAAACAATTCGACAAAATCTCTATCAGTCAGAAATGAATATTTTTGTGAATAGAAAAAAAAGAATTAAAAACAGTATTATTGTGATTTATATATATATATATATATATATATATATATATATATATATATATATATATATATATATATATATACATTACTAAAAATCACAAAATTAACAGGAAGTGAGAAAATTTACATGAATTTAATATCAGTTATGTATATAGTTTGTAATGTTCATGAAATTTTTCGTTTTAATACATTAAAATAATTCGAATTTTTCGTATTCTGTATATATTTTTTAAGTTTTTGTCAGATTTTTTCTAAATAACAGCAAATTAATGCATAATGATTTGTATTTTGTACTTAAATAAGATTTACAATGTCGATGATGTTACAACAGGTGAAGTAAGATATCCGATTGAGTTACTCATCTCCAATTTAGAGAAAACCAAACGAGTTACTTGTAGATGGGTTTAATTTTTGTTAACTTGTATATTTTACTTGATGTTTAAGATAAGGTGTTACAAATTTAAGAATATTCAGCTTTAAAACTATAGTACACTGCATCTGTCAACTATGGATGAGATAACTAAGACACTGATTATTACTGAATGGTCGACTAGCATAAATATCATTTTTGTGAAAAACATTAGACATAGCTCAGATTGTCTAATGATCATTGTATTTTGCGAGTTTAACGAGTTCAAATGTGTAAATTAACAATCTTCACAACCAAGTAATGCTAATCATCTGTGCTCACTAGTGACTAGCTTCGTGAGGAATCTTCTCCGAGTTCTAGTGGGAAGTTGTGACCAGTGAAGTTCAACCTATTCGGGTGTAGATAGTAACTACCGAAGACCGTGGATTGATCGAAGTTATACAATAACATTGTTCGACACCGGTTCAGTGGTCCAGAGGTTAGGCGTTCACACGCGAGACCGAAGGTCCTGGGTTCGAATCGTGCGAGGTACAGGAGTCGTGGATGCGCACTGCCACTGACGATGAGTCCCATACCATGATGAAACGACCGTCTTTTAGTGCTTCCAGGTTTCTAATGGTGGTCTAATATTGATCGATTCATGATTTCAAATGTCTAATTTAACAATCTTCACAACCCTGTAATGAGATATAGTAGTTTCCCAAAAAAGAACCATGTTTAGAACATGTTTAAATGTTTACATCTGAAAGTTCTTAACCAGTGTGTATGTTTTCTATCAGTAGTTGTACAATATTTTGTTTGAAATATTAATGTTGTTTTTCTGATAAGGATACATTCCCTTAATTATGTATTGAACAATTTAAATGTGTATTCCAACTACTTGTTATAACCAATAGCTATTAAATTCCAGTAGTTGATAATAATGTCGTGTTTTTTACAGTATGGAATACTTTATATAGTTTAATGTGTTCATAATGTACATAAACTTTGAAGTGTTATACTTTAAAATTACACACTGGAAACTATGAATTTGGAAATCCTGAACCATTCCTATACACATCACTTCTAAATGTGAACAAGATTATTAACTGTTCGTGAAATTACGCAAAAAGTTGACCTTTTAAGTTATTACAATCTACTGTTTGATGTCAGAAAATAAAAACTAACATACTTTAATTCTTGTCTTGAAGTTCATAGAGATAACTTATTATGGATGATGTCGTCAGGTGTATTCTCACCCGAAAATCAACATTACAATTTCAAATGAAATAGTCTACAATGGATAGTACAAGATGTTCGAATTGAATGAAGTTTATTGATTAGAAACATTTTAAAAATTTCTATACACTTCATCTTTACACAGATCGCCATTGTGAATCAGCGTTAACTAGTAAAATTGTAAGTTTTATAGCTTTCTGTGAATGTCCTTCAACCACCTTCACCGTCAACATGATTAACAGGTTTATGATAATTTATGATTCCATGAAAATTTTGGCAAGTATCTGAAGTTGAATAAAACTATTATAGTTCATTAGTAAATATGATAAATACCATATTTTTGAAGCTACTACCACATAAATATATGACAGAATTCAGTTGAACAAAGTATTTACAAATAGAAATTTCACTTTAAAAGCTTTGACTTACTTTTCGATTAGCTACTAACGTTACAATGGTCATAATTTACATAAAAACCTGGTTTAACAAACCGCTAGTAGATAAAGTCATCTTTTTCATTAATCCCCTCTGATGTTACACGTACTCTTTAACAGCTACTAACGTAAATAAATATTGATTGATTTGATATTCATTTAGATCTCACACTCGTCGTTAAATGATTAATAAATCTATAAACAGGAAATTAAATATTCAATTGAATGTAATGCTATTCATGACGTTTTCAGACATTTTTCTATGCTGCTATGCTTTTATCCTTTCGTTAGGCGATCATTGAGCTGAGTTTAGTTAAAAATTTATTTATTATTAAAATGATAATATTTTTTTCAGTAGTATATCGGCAGTCATTGCTCGCGTATCCTGGGACAACCGAGTAAGCAATGCTGTCGTTGGGAAACGAGTACTAGGTAAGGATGTCAGATCAGTTAATGAAGTGGTGAAACTTCATCAGTTGAGGTGGTTGGGACATGTGTTACGAATGCTTAACCACTGTCTGCCTCGACGGGCTATGTTTTGTGGTGTAGGAGTAGATTGGAAGAAAGCTAGGGGCGGCCAAACCAAAACATGGCACAAATCCATGAAGTCACTGACAAGTGGGCTGAGTCATGCTGGTAGTCTAGGCTACCTGGTTGGGGTCCGCGAGACGAAAGACACCAATGGTTAGAGACCTTGAACGACATGACTCAGAATCGTTTACAATGGCGCAAGTGCATTCATTCGTTGTGCTCTCTCAAATCCCAATCTTCTGTATTCGTCAACACCTCTAACTTTGTCTTTCTAAACTTATCTCACTGAATTATACTTCTTCAATAATATCTTGGAACTGTTATCATCTCTATTACCTGTAGTACTCCTACTATCTCTACCACTATGTAGTTTGAATCGACAATTGCGTCTCTGTGCTAATATGGTATGCCAACCTGAACTGATAAACTTTACTCACAGATAAAGATTAGTGGATAAGTTGTATTTTTTGTTAACCCATGACTCTCTTGTATGAAATATTTCAATGAAAAACTGAGATTTTGGAAAGGTCAATGAGTGTGCATTAATATTGTTGGGGATGTTAGATCCCCAGAACTCGCTTGATAAATATCTTTATTTTGGATTTATTTCATAGATCGATCAGTTGACCTTGAGATCACATTTCCCACCATGAGGAAAGTCCTTGGATGTGATTGGTTACTATGTCATTTTAGTGTGCTATTTTTATGACTGTCACAAGGACGTCTCTATAGAATATAAATAAACGCTATTTGAGTGCTTGGATTGTTTGTGTGCTTGCTGGTTGTTTATAGAATACAATTTCTACACTATATCAAGACTTCTTGCTGATTCAATTTGGTCAAGGGATCACAGTAGCCTACCTGAACGCTAGTTCATTGTTTGTTGTTTTTATTCGTCTAAGGTGAACTCATAATAGTTTAAGCATACCTAGAGACGAGCGTAACAGGTATTTAAGTCATAACTTAAAAAATATCGATGAAAAACTTTACAGCACTTTTTTTCAAAGCATTCATTTTGGAATGTTTCAATGCTCTTTTTGACAACATTTTAACCTTAGATTGTTCAGAGAATCGTTCGAAGAAAATCGAATATTTTTTGACTGTACAGTATTGAAAATATAGTCGTCTTTAGTAGATCACCTTAATGTCTTCGGTTTTATATCATTCTCGTTCATTGTCTCAACAGCTAGTTTTTGTTTATAAAGTTTAAACTTGTAGACCTAGTATAAAAATACTTACAGAGATGTAAGACTGTCAACAATGCATTTTCGTATATAAGCCATTTAAAGGTGAACACTGACAAGTTTCAACTAACATATTAAACTTAGCGTTTTGAATTAACTGCTAACTACATGCAACTACCTGGCATCGGTTGAAATAATGCATTTCAAACACACATAAAAATCAAAGTAGTCAATAGATTCAATGTTTGACCATTTAATTACATTCTATGTTCAAGTTACTTTTAATTATCATCTTTAAACAAAAATGGATAAAGAAATCTATTGAGAACTGAAGAATAACTAATGTTTGCGTAATTCAAAGATGAGACTTTTCCATAATTCTTGGTAATCATAGTAAATAGGATCTTGTTGTCATTATTCATATTTTCTCATGAATATGATATTGTTGAGACAATCATTTGAAAATGATGATTTACATTGTAAACTTTAGTCGACTTGTCATAACGAACAATCTTTATCCAAAGCCTAAAATGTCGTTGACAATTTTTGTAGTAATTTCCTAGAATCTGACAATATGAAAATAGCACGATTTCATACGATACTCAAACTGTTTTTGTTGGGGAGAATTAGATCCCCAGAACTCACTTGGAAAAGGTCCTTATTTTGGATTTTTTATGTTTGCGCACATAAGTTGCTTAGTTGACCTTCAGCTTACAGTTCCCAGTTGGAAGATCCTTGACTGTCTTTGGTTGATGAATTATTTTAGTAAGCTATTTATGTGGCTCTCTGAAGGACGTTTTTATGATGCATAAATAAGTTCGATTTCTGTGCTTGTCAACCTCGTATTTTTCTGGGTGCATGTAGAATACACTTTCTATGCCTTATCAGGACTTCTTGATTTAGTTAGCCGAGCCGGGGATAAACAGATTAGAATAGCCTATCGTGTCACTGTATCATCGCTTTCGTTCCATCACCGAGTAAGATGAACTCGTAATATCATTCAAGCATATCAATTAACAAGCATATCAGATCTTCTGTTTAATTATCTAAAACACAAATGACGATGCAAATGATAACAGTATTGTAATCAAAAATTTTCGATGATTGACAGATTAATGCGTAGTTATGCTGAATAAATTTTCTATAGGCAAGACTCTGATTATCATTATCACGACTGAAAAAAGTTCTAAATTAACACTGTCATTATAGAAATAGAACGTAATAAAGTAGCTTTCTTACAGAAGATTATTTTGTAATTCACTAATATTTTATATTTATTTAAACACATAAACATTAGTACGATGAGGAACCTAAATATCTGTGCTCCACACAAGTTATTGACAGTTATGTATAGGCTGGGATAATTTTCTAGATGCCCAAATAGTTTTCTTGGTGGAACACTCCACGAGCAAAACGACTGACAGATCTAACCCACAAGGTAATGGAGCAAATTCAGGAAGTGCGGTCTCATGTTTTCCGATAATCAACAATAGGTCCTCACTTCATTTATTCCCTCAACATTCTGGAGTACATGTGCACCAGTGGTTTGCAGTCAGAGTTTTGCCGAATTCGCTAGGTGGATCCTCCGTACCCACCAACCAGGTTTAAATGCCAGACATTCGCATATTTCTCCTCATAGTCTCTCGAGAAACACCCCTGCCATGAGAAGGCTGGGAGTAGGACTTCCCTGGTAGTGTCTATAGACGCGGGACCATATCACAGGGACTATCTCCTCTGTCGGCCGTAGCGGGGTATTTGGGGGCAATCCACTCATTGCTTATATACAGCTGGTTGTGAAGCTGGTTATCACTCTAAATTGACTGATTTTATCTTACTCAGTTTTTATTTGACTACATAGATTGCCATGTTCTTGGCGTTTCACCAGATAGTGTTATTGTAAAAGACTACCTTCCATGCCCTTCATCAATGTCTTATAACGCCTTATAAAAAGTAGCCCTTACTTCGGTTCACATAATTCCAGTCAACCATTCACTTGTTCACTGTAAATGTTATACATCAATAAAGAATGAGACTTGTTCATGTTCAACTTCAAGTTTTTTTTAGATAAATACTAGGAATTTAACATATTTCTCAAAAAAAAATCATGTCTGAACAATGAAGTAAACAAACTTGTTACTTTTCGTGCAAAATTTTCGCATAGATCTTTTATTTATACTTGATTAACTCTTCGTTTGTGTTGTACAATGTTACAATTCTACTTAATTAGTCTGCGATATTACATGGACACAGATCTAGTCAGACAATAAATAAATATAGAATGTTGGATTTCATTTTATGTATTACGAACAGAGTAGGGGTAGAGAAAGTTAACAATGATTGTATAGTATGACCATTCTTTAAATTTAACTAAAACTGGTATTACTTTAATATAAAACTTTAAGGCAGAATTTCTTGTTTCGCACTAGTCATACACATGAAAAAAGGTATATAGTGTGAATTTGATAATTACATATTCATAAAACGACTTTCTAAAAAAGACTGTCATGATAGTTTGACAAAGTTTAGTTAAACAGTATCAATCTGAAAATGTTACAAATACATTGAGATAAGTTATAATTTATCGTGTAGAAACTCAAAAAATATTCTGGTATAATATTATTATTAAGTTTGATAGACTGTAGGCCATTCTCTTGATACAAATCAAGATACTTGATCTATTTGATGGCGAAAAGCAGTTGAATGAAAGTCACAGACACAAGTCCGATATTAGTAGGAGCTTGTTACTACTATGCTTCTGTATCTGTGATATGCTTGAAATTATCACGAGTTCACCTTACTCGGTAAACGAAAAGAAGACTAATGATCCAGTGACACGATAGGCTATTCTAATCCATTGTCCCAGCCATGGCTAACAAAAGCAAGAAGTCTTAATAAGGCGTACAGAGTGTATTCTACAAGAAACCAGGAATTACGAGGTTACTAAGCACAGAAAACAAGTTTATTTATACAATGATGGCAACGTCCTTAGGAGAGCCACAAAATAGCTTACTCAAATAATCCGTCAACCAATGACAATCGAGGATCTTCCAACTGGGAAATGTAAGCTGATGGTCAACTAAGCGACTTAAACTTAAAAACATAAAAAATCCAAAAATGCGGACAATTTCCAAATGAGTTCTGGGGATCTAACGTCCCCAACAATTTGTATGAAAACAAATGTGTTACGCACATCTCTAGGTATGCTTAAACTATTACGAGTTCACCTTAGACGAATAACGAGAACAAACAATGAACCAGCGTCCAGATAGGCTACTGTGATCCCTTGACCAAACTGAATTAGCAAGAAGTCTTGATATAGTGTAGAAATTGTATTCTATAAACACCCAGCAAGCACACAAACAATCCAAGCACTCAAATAGCGTTTATTTATATTCTATAGAGACGTCCTTGTGACAGTCACAAAAATAGCACACTAAAATGACACAGTAACCAATCAGAGCCAAGGATTTTCCTAATGGAAAATTTGAGCTCAGGGTCAACTGATCGGTCCATGAAATAAATCTAAAATAATGATATTTATCAAGCGAGTTGTGGGGATCTAACATCCCCAACAAAATGGTACAGGCTTCAATACATTTTCGGCTACATGAGTAACACAGAAAATGTGATTAGTGTGAGATTTATTACTTTTTTATCAAATATTTAACAACATGTTTTAGGCTTATGCAGAACTGAACGATTCATTTATCTAAATAATGATCATATACAGACAATTGATTTGCTTCTAGATCAATATATCAAATAAATTGCAACTTTTAGAGACCACCATATTGTAGCATGTTGATCTTCAACTTATATTGTATGATAATTATCGATCAAACTTTCACTTACGAGTTTTACAGGCAATATGCATGATTTAAACAAATTTCGTGTTAAAGAGTTCAATTCTCTTTGTGACCTTATAAACCAACTGTCCAATATATATATATATTTCCTCTTCTCATTAGTTTCCAAAAACTAAACATAGTTGAGCTTTCATTGAGGATTCACCAAAATTGTCATATGACTTCCATTACATGTTTCTAACATTTGAAACTAATAAATTATAACCATCTCCATTAATATGCGGTAGCCAATTTACTCTCACAATCAAAATAATAAATCTCAATATAATTTCTACCTAAATAGTCAGTATTTTTTTCTCTCTAGGAATGTAAACGCATAATAAATCACAAAATAAAATAGTTAATTGTGTTTCTGTGTTTTCTTAAAAAAAATAAATTAGGCTATTCGTTGATGGTGTTGTTGTTCAATTGTCAATTCAAGGTAAGTAAGTAAATAAATAAACTGTCATTGGGAAATATGCATCTATGAATGATTCATTAGTTCACTGTTATATTATTATTTATTATTAATTTCATTAATCAGCTTATTTATTCACGTCTTATTTATTATTAGGTTTTTTGTGATTACAGTTTGAATGTCATACCACCACACGCTAAACATTCTTGTTTCAATATAGTGTGAACTAAAAACTGTAATCAATTATCATGATTTTTATTTTTTTTAGGTTAAACGGTTTTCCTTCTTCTTTTGTATGTTTCTGTTGTTGTTTTCACTTTAATTCATACTGACAGTTTTTTTTTGGTTTTTTTCATTTTCATTTTATTGGGTTTCAACTTTGTTTGTCTTTTTTTCACACTTTCTACGGTTACACAAATTTATTGAAACCCGCAGCAGTTATACGTTAATAAATAAAAAAAAGATGAAACATGTAAATTAAAAAATGTAGTTTTAGTCGTTTTTCTCTGTTTTCATACCGTTTTTTTCTTTTGACAAATACGAACACTCACTCACACCCACTCGTACACATCGTGGTTTTCTCAATATTGTACAGTGTACTTAAAGTGTTTTTTTTAAATTTTTGTCATTAGAAAAGTATCAAGACAAATTAAAACAAATCTATTCAATGTATTGAATTTCATTTTTATTCTACTGACAAACTGTCGATGAAGAAAAAATTTGAAAAAAGCTTATATTTTCACATTGAAATCAACAAACATTCAATTGTCAATTTTTATCCCAATCAATGATATAGGGAAAGAAAGATTTCTTTTCCTGTTTCAGGTTATGATAGTTAAAAAAAATATGGGGTAATAGAACACACAACACCACTATTCAATCATCACAGTAGGATTTTCATTTGGTTAGTATTGAAACAAATAAAAAAAGTAAATGACATTCATCATCATAATAAACACATGCTTATTTAGTTGATGTAGTGTGCGAAGGTGTAGTTTAGTGTGTAATCCAGTTTCTAATTAGTCATTTTGAGTTCATTTTACGTGATACATTTTTGTGTGTCCATTAAAATTCATTCCATAAAAACAGTGTGTTTGTTTCTATTTGTAGAATAATTAATTTTACGAAATCCCATACCAAGACTGACAGTTATATCATTTAAAATGTGAAAATATTTTCTTGGTTAAATGAATTGAATATGTGTATCACGTTGCTATTACGTCAAATTGCTTTTTTTCCTTAAACATGTAGTAGTAGCTCATGGAAGAAGAAAGGAGAAGTAAGTTGCAAATGATTTGCAAACGATCAGCAATGGTAATCATGTAGATTTTCTTTTTTTTTATAGCAAGAATGTTGTTAACTAGATAATTAATTGCATTCCATGTGTAATTATTCTGTAATTATTTTAAAATTTATAAGTCAATCACACAAGAAACAATATGAAATAATTTTAATGGATAATATATCTATCCATTACAATGATTATATTATATAATTGTAATTTTAGAAAAAATTCTTTTTTTATCTTTGAAAAACATCGTTATAATTTCATTTTTTTGAATACTGATTAGTTTTTGAATAGTGAGCATTCTAATGTTCATCCAGTCTGTTGGGACTTATTCACTTTTTTATCACTCAATTTGAAATGTGGTTTCTAGGCTAAGTGACTAGACATCACATGCAGTATGTTGAGATATTCAGTGGCTGATGGTAGTCAGCAGGAAACCATAAATGTTGATTTCGTCCTACTGGACGCTCATCAGTAAAATGGATCTGCGTGATTCCAACTTGTATTGCACAGTTTAGCAGAGTGAATGAATAAATATCTCAAACTTACATGAAGTCAGCCATGGTCTAATTATCCTATTGGTAGGATATCAGAGTGAAAAATTAAGCGACGTCGGATCAAATAAATCAGGATACATCAAGACATACCTCGATAATTGGTAACAATAAGTTAGAAACTTAGATCCAAGGTTGCATGTGAACTACTTTCAACCACTCAAAATGTATACTGGTAAAAACAAATTTAAACCTACTAAAGTTTGGAAGGCTCAAGTTAAAAGATAATTAGTGTTCTTTAGAAGAACAAATTTAAAATGTAACTCAAATGACGTTATTATTGCATTAAAATATCAGCTAGTCAGTCAGTCAGTCAGTCAGTCAGTCAGTTATAACGTAGAAATTCG
>CALYCR020003439.1:0-27936 GCA_944470395.2 Schistosoma turkestanicum
TTTGTTATCTTGACTGAATTGAATCAAACTCGTGATTTTTTTTTATAAACAATGAAAACATTTTTTTCCAATTTGGCTTGAACGAGTATTATGTCATTCATTGCTAGTCTTTAAATGATGTTTTAAATACCTTATCCCTGAATGCTTTTGTAAGCCAAAATATAACTCAAGAATATCAAGCTGTCAAAATACCAATACCAAGGTTCAATAATTATTTGAAACGATTTTAAACAAAATAAAGAAAACTTGCAAACAAAACAATGAATTAAAATACACTTAAAAAAAATCACTGCCAAAAAAAACGAAAAGATTCACTATCAAAAACAAATCCACCACAACACTGCAAAATTCCAAAAACAGACTCATCATTAAAAAAGGGAGGCACTAAAAAAAAAAAATAAAATGATCTCTCTTGGAGTTTGTATTCAAAAAAAAAAAAAAAGTGGGGCTCGCAACCTATTAAATTGGGTTTAAATTGTTTTCGCTACGTAGACTTTGTTAATATTCATGCTTTTAACTAGTCAATAACTAATTTTATCACTTATTAAAGCAAAAAATGTCGAATATCAAAAATAAGAGATAATAAAAAAAAAAAAAAAGAAAGAAAAAAAAATAAGCATGAATAAGATGTAGAAACGAAGAGCATGGGTAGTTCACTGTCATCAGCTCGCCAACGCCGGTAATGCAATTGATTCTCTAAAGTCTCCATCCAAACGGGAATATGGCAGCGATATATTAATGGAGAAAAAGAGTTAATTTTTAGTTTGTTCGCTACAGTTCAAGTCGATATAATTCACATTGATCGCGCAACCCAGAACCGTACTCTGAACTAGTGCATGAGTCATACCAATCGTATAAACAACACTTTTCACATTCTATAAATCGCGCGTGACGTCGGACTCATCTCTAACGTAAAATACACACGATAGTTTGCCTCTATTTGATGACGTTTCATGATCAGGAAAAGAAACAGCGCAACACAAATGTGACACCAAAACAAAAGAATATTTTTTAGTTTAGAATTGTTTTTAAGTGCGAAGGTATTAAAATATACTTCGAGCTATGAAAAAAAAAAATTCGACATTTGTCGACATGTTCAGTTGTCAAGAACCGAGACACGCGATGTGGGCTTGAGACTTAAAAACACACATATCATCTATAGGAGAAGAGTGTCCTTGTAACATTTTTTGTGCGAATATCCACAATATATTGTTGTTTGAATAGCCTAGCTTGTATTGTCATTTTCCCCGCGTATGAAATTCAGCATAAAACATATTCTCCGTTATCGCGGCTGTCCAGATCGCATTGCTCCTAAAAGATTTACTTGAGTGAAATGAAATTCCCATTTGTTTTCTGACGATGGCTTTTGGTTTGTTCAAAAGTAAACCCAAAAGGGAAATCAAAGTTTCATACAGGTTACTGTTCATATCGGATCCAATTAATTTTTTACCTACCAAAACAGAATACATACCTATGGTCAAACACAGGTTTTAAGATTTCTTCAATCATAACGACAGTTCTTACTTGTTTTTCCTAGAATATTTTTTTATGAAAAACAACGTAGCCTCTTCCGTCAGAAGATGAAGATGGATGTCGATATTTTAATTTAATTCACCGTGAAAAATCTATACAACTTGTAGACCAGGGACTTTAAACATGCTCGCAAATTTATTTAGATGTCCTTCCACTTTTTCTCGATCACAACTAGTCCGACGTTCGAAAAGAGTCTCGCAACATAAATCAACTGAGGGTAGATAAGCCTAGTCCCAAAGACCCCCCCTTTTAGTTCCGACTACCACCTTTTTACACCCGGACTATAAACTTCCTACAAACCGTAGCTTGTAAAATGATCTTAAAAACACACCTGCAAACCATTTTTAATACCTAATTGATTTTCTCCTTGATTTGCTCTGTGAAAATCCCTCGGTACAAATTCTTGAAGACCTATACCTTAATTTCGCCATTATATTTAAAATCGTCGTCTCCCTATTCCGTCTAGTATCATTCCTAGTGCGCCGACCGCCTTACATTTTAAAGATCCTGTACACCGTGACCGATCGCGAACATTAGGTCTTCACATTCCGTTGTGAACCTGATAACATAATAATCCCTATGCTTCCGCTTGTTCTCATTCAACCAGCAACATTTATCTACTGTGACTCTCCTCTCACCACAGAACCGGGGAAAAAAGAACACAAAACCTGGAGTTATGAGTTAACAACATATATATATTCCACGTTGACTTACCTTTGTTACTGGATACCCATTCATGATATTTTCTTACATTCCCGTGTGTCCCTTAATTCCACCTAAGATGTCGGTCAGCTTTTACATAGTGGTGGCGTAGACTGATATGACGAATAGGCGACGACGATTTTCCCTATCCTTGCGAATCCTTATGGTCCAGATTAGGCGGACAGCGCACAAGCGACTATCTACAGGTATTCAAAAGTTTTCAGTTTTTTCATATATTTTACATCAGGTTTAATTTATATGGTAAAAGTTGTATTGTAACTAAGTTTTGGGATTTTTCTTCTCATTTCTTTATGTTCTGATTTCGACGCTGCCTGTGACGAAACAGTGGCCGGACCTTGCGAGCTTTTAAAGTTGGTCTAACGTTTATCGATTCGTAATTTAAATAAAACTAGACATATTTCATCTTCTGAGGAAAGTATTTTGTTTTTCTAAAAATAGTAACAACAAATAACTTTTAAAGAATAAAACCTTGTGAGATGGTCTCTTCTGTTGTGGATTTAAAAATTCCTTTTATCGATATGAAGTAACTTGATGAAACTTTGATTTCTTGGGCTTTTTAACAAAAGCCATCTGTCGAAACCATGGATTTCATTCACCCGAAGCACGAGACGCTACTAACTATTACTTCTGTGAAAATGACAAACAAGCTATGCTATCACAACAATGTGATATTCGCACAAAATGTACAAGGCCTTATAATGATTTTGTTAAGTTCAAGAGTGGTTGA
The DNA here is from genome assembly GCA_944470395.2 of Schistosoma turkestanicum. Taxonomy (NCBI): domain Eukaryota; kingdom Metazoa; phylum Platyhelminthes; class Trematoda; order Strigeidida; family Schistosomatidae; genus Schistosoma; species Schistosoma turkestanicum. Next base: position 2,984 of record CALYCR020003439.1, read on the forward strand.
CAATACAGCTACAAGTCGAATTTTTTTTATCTGAAGATATTTAATCCGATTACAAACAACTAACACTCAAAATATTTCAATGCTCTGATATGAAGTCATCAATAGTTCAATATCGTTATATTTACTAGACGAGAGTTCATGATTTAGAGTGAAATCTGTTTATACTATGTTGACTATGCTTTCAGAGAGTTTGGGATCACTGTTAATTATATCGACTTGACTAGCAAAAACTAAAAATTACTCTTTCTCCATCTATATATCTGTTTTGAGACTGATCAATTATCGGGTGATACCCAGGTATTTATTTATATTTCAATAGATGAATATTCACAACTACAGCAACATTTACATAGTTGCAGCCAGTGCCATGACTGGATTGAGGGGGAAAGTGAATCAGTGGGCAAGTTAAAATGTTTCAAATTTGAACATGGTATTTTCAGCTGATATTCTTTAGTTATATTCTTGCTTCAAAACATCAGATAAGTATAATAACATAAAGAATGAAAATGACATAAACTCGTTCAAGCAATTGGAAATGTTTTCATTGTTTATAAAAATCACGATTTGATCATTCATTCAAGATAAAAATGTTTCCTATTTGAATTATTTTCGTAGTGAAATATCACCAGCAACATGTGTGTTTATTTGATCAATGAGTCAGATAACTGTCTAGAAATAAATGAAAATGAAAAACAAATGAACATTGAACATTGTACATATGAAACCATTTCGTTGCAAAATATACAAATCGATGTCCAAAACATTAATTATTCTATGTTTGTATGAGTAAATTGAAGGGATTGTGTTGATTCAAAATATGTCAGTAAAGGAACTATTTTTTATTAAAGAGGCTAGTGAATTTCATGAAGTACAGAATAGCTGTTCCGCAATTTTGATAGAGATTTATCATAGTGGGTGCAATAAGAGAGTTTAGATGACAGTTTACATTGAATTCACATTATTACACGAAAATATTTTATTTTCTATGGTACCAGAAGATAAGAGCCTGGCTACCTGAGGCAGTAATATATCTGAATTTCTTTGAAATGTACTAGAGAAGGAAAAACGTTTGTATCGAGAAAACAAAATAATACCAGTTCTCCTGACAATATGTCTTGATGAGAAATTCCTTTCGATAAAAATTTCTCACCTAATTTGTTGCAAAATGTATCATCTGAACATTCATCATTATTCAGTTCGAAATTGGTTCTTATATTGTAAACTGGTTTATAAGTCAGTTGCTTTAATTAACAGTACTGCGGTAACGTTATATTTCCTAGTTTATAATCCACCAGAACTGAATAAGTATCGGTTCGTGAAATATACAGTCGATTTCTATTTTGAAAGTGCTGTAAATCTTATTACAACGATTTCCAGTTTCATCTGTGTTATCGTCATTCCATGCTATCGACATTTTTTAAGTGCATCTTAAATATTCGCTAGACACGACACTATTCTCCATATCCTGCTGTGTGAAAGAACAAACGAGATTGCAGATAGGAAGTAAATTTGTAAAACTAACTGGAGACGGATGTGAAATTCACTGCGGAAAACAATCAAAGAAGAAATTCTACACAGAAGTTAATTGAAGAGTAATGGTCGATTGACTAAGGTCCATACACATTATAATGTTCTGGATAATGATGTTGTTTGAACACCATTAGCGAGTGATGAGAGTCGCAGTTTCGCAATGCTGATGAGTCTCATACCAGCACAAATCCGACGTCCAGTGCATCCAGATAACTAATGGTGGACTTTCATTGATCGATTCATGAACTCAAATATTTATTCATCTATGTATGTGATTCAATAATGTGGTGACTGAAAAATGGAATCAATCACGATTCTTTGTAAACTCACAAAAAACTGAATGTTTTACTACATGTTAAATAAATAAATATGAATAGTTAGATTTTAGCAATCGTTCTATTTTAAGAAGTCATTAAATAGAAAAACGAACTGTATAATGAACGGGACATCATCACAATTATTTTGAATAGCTTGTTAGTTGCAAACAGTCTCTTTATTTTGTATAATTTAACTGATTGTTTAACTGTGTGTGGACAGTCGATATGGGATTAGACACTAACTTCAATAATGTGATCGTAAAACAGTCTTTCTTCTCTGAAACGTTCGAAAGCGAATGGAACTCCTCGATGTGTATGCTTGTGAATTAGAACTGCATGGATCTCAGTCTATTTAATGAATGAAAGCAGGTATATGCCAAAGATGCACAAATTGGCTTGTAGAAATTGAACGCTACCTGGTAAATTTTTCCGTACGATGAAAATGCAAGGACTAAATGGTTCAGGAAAATTACTGATCTTTGAACAATGAAATCACTGGCTGATAGACTGATTGTGCTTTTGACAATATTTTGAAGATCTTTTATGAATGCTTACGTAGTAGTGGTAAGCATGAAAGTGGTGGGTGCTAGATAGTCTGCGTTAGCAAATACTTTCATGCAAGTATTGAATATGTTCTCTCGATGTAGACATTCGCATCTGTGTGTATATATTAATCGGGCATAAATTACATACATACATACGTGACATGATAGGATTGTGTGGGAATTGTGATTTTCGAATACTATCGGTGATTTATGAGAGTTGTACATGCCTAATGTTGATGAGTCCAATATCAGAACTATTCCGACGTCCATCGCATCCAGATAACCAAGGGTGGACTTTCATCGATCGATTCATGAACTCAAATATTTATTTATTTACATCAATGAATCAATAATGGAGTAACTGAAAAATGATTTTAAACACAATTGTTTGTGCACTCACAAAAAATTAAAAAATTTACTAAATGTTAAATTAATAAATATAAATAGTTAGATTTTAGCATTCGTTCTGTTTTTCTTGGTCAATAAATTAATGAACATGAATGGAAAACGAACTGTTTAGTGAACGGGACATCATCACAATTATTTTGAATAGTTCTGCTAGTTGCAATCAGTCAGTTTATTTTGTGTAACCCAGCTGATTGTTTAACTGTCGGTGAACAGTCGTTATAGGAATAAACTCTTACTCCATTAATGTGATTGTAAAACAGTCTTTCTACTCTGAAACGTTCGAAAGCGAATGGAACTCCTCAATGTGTATGCTTGTGAATTAGAACTGCATGGATCTCAGTCTATTTAATGAATGAAAGCAGGTATATGCAAATGATGCTCAAATTGGCTTGTACAAGATGATCGTGTTCTGGTATATTTTTTTGCGGCCTACTGCTGGACTTCAATGTATACGGTTGATCGAGTGCTCAATGTAATAATTATCCTTTTTTACATTCGTATATTTATACTTAGGCACGCCCTTTTTGTTAGAGAATGATAGTGAGAACCTGAATATGATGTTGCGGATGAAATTTTCTCATGTATTCATTCATACAGACAAACAGGAGAAGGATAGCGTACAAGAGAGGCGACGCAAATTCGAGAATGCGATTGAGCCAACTTTCAAAGAGCTGAAGAATTGCCTAGTATTTATAGTCAAATGAGAATAGGCTACATATGTGATAAGCGATAAACCATCCACACACAACCAAAATATACAGTTATGAACATGGTGATCCAATTATTACAAATCCGAAATTATGATCGATGCCATTATCGAGGACTAATTATTAAAGTTCAAGTAATGAATCGGTATATGCCTAATTGTTTTCAGTACGATAAAAATGTAAGCACTAAATAAATCAGCTGTACCATTTAGTTGTGGAGCTGTCATTGTTCTTCTGCTGAACAACATTATCAGCAAGAACTTCGAATACTATTTGAGCTACAAACATAGTCTCTTATCTCATAAGCGTATGGAAATGTTGTGAAGTGCATGGTTGAAGGCTTACGTACTAGTAATATGCACGATACTGATGAGAGATAAATAGTCTGCTTTGGCAAATACATTCATGCAAGCATTGAATATTTTCTTGTGCAGTAGGCATTTGCACTTGTGTGTATAACAATGAGGCATAAAATGAACGTTGATAGTGTGTAATGATAATTTTTTCTGAATACTTATGATTAAAAGACTAATAGGTTTCACTTTCATCATGAGACAATGTTTCTTAGATTACTGATGCCGTAATCCACGTTGTGAATGTTCATTTTTAATCGATCTGAACAATCGTTCAACGTCAAGCATTTCTTTGATAGTTATCTGCGCACACACAACAGGGTCGAACTGCACTGGTTATGACTTCTCAAGAGAACTGGAGAAACGTTCTTTACAATGATAGTCAATATCGATCAGGTTATAAATTTTCGTTGATGGGTTGTCGAAGTGATTGCAGTCATCAGTGTCACGATCGGACGAAACAATCAATCAATGATCCAGTTTTCTTATGATCGTCTAACATTGATCGATTATCGATTTCAATTATAATCAGTTACCCTTTGTTATTCTCGTCAGTAGATAGGCTTCTATGTTTAACGGTTTTAAATTGCCCATAAGTGAGAGCGAACGCAAATGATACAGTGACACGAAAAACTTCTGCAGCGTTCCAATGACTCACAAAGTAGAGTAACAAGTCGTGACATTACGTTGAAAGCGTATTCAACAAGCCTATAGAAAATACTATGTCACCAAGCGCAAAATTAATGTTTAGTTATACACGACAGAAACAACCTTGGGTAAGTCACACAAATAGCTCAATAAAATAATGCGAAAAAATCGCCAGTCAAGGGTTTTCCGTAGGTGAAATTTTATCTGAATATCCATCGACTAGCACTTGTGCAAAAGCTTTCATTCCAAATTGTGACAACTATCAAGTGCGCTTTGTGGATCTAACGTCACCAACATCTTCAGAAGTCAATAATTTCAAGCATTCATAGATGTTACCAATTCAAATAGACACACCACATGTAGTATTGACTTACTACACAAATGCCATGAAAACCCTGTAAAATGAATGCAAATTCGCTTCATTAGGTTGTTTTTTCTATCAGAAAAAATTCGCGCATTATAATCATACCAACTTTGGTAACACGTTAACAAGCATAAATAAATTTATTTTTCGTTTTTAAATATTATTATTTGTAACTAGAATATGAAGTACTATAATAAAAGAGTCACGAATTCCTCATATAATTATAATCAAATGAAAATTTAAATAGATTTGAGCATCTCTATTTGGACTCTTTTATTCAAATGGAGTACCTTGTTAGATGATATTCACAACAACAACAGCAATGAAAATCAATTCATTCAGTATGATTGAAAAATTGTGACTAAGCAAAACACTTACAATGCCCAAGATACACTCATTCTTTAGTGATAGAAAAATTGAAAATAAAGGGAAAAGGTAATGAAAAATAATAGTATTTGACGAAAACTTACACTGACCGCATTGTATCAAAGCAGAAAAACCATTGCATGAATTCACTTATAATGATTGTTCGAGTTGGCCCCATCGATGTTCACAACTGCACTTGATGAGTTTCTTGTTAGCGAAGATCATGGTCCTAATCTTTCTGAGTACGCAGTCTCTATACCAACTGGTTTATTCAATATGAGTGAAGACCTAATCATTCGCAACACTTGTTCAAATCTTTTCTTGATTTTAATGAAACACACACGAGAAACACCAAGGGTTTGTACACAAACATTCTAGGTGTACACATAAACAAAACCATTTTCATGAAGAGTAAATATTTGCGTTTGCTGATACAGATTGACACTCATAAGCTGCATTCAAAATAACTTTGATATTCACGATTTCAGCTGGAAAAGTCATGACATTCTCTTTGGCACTAGCAATGTTCTTGCCGCTTTCATAATATCAGTTCTGACTTCGTTCTATATTCTGTGCAACAAATCTTCCTTCCTTGTTTTAGACGAACCCTTTCGCTCAGCATAAGTAACAAAAATCTCAATATTGTTTACTTCGAAGGAAAAAACTTTATGCATTCGCGTCAGCAGACACAATAAAGGTGAGCATGAAGCCAAATTGAATGGACATGAAGTGAGACAGAGATGATCAGTGGGAAGCTCGGTGTTATGAGGCATGATTGAGCCCTTGTAGTGAGACAAAAATAATTTTACCATGTTGTCAGTGAAGTAAGCAATGAACATATGCAATCAAAAATACTACTGAGATTTTAAGCGAATAGCTGACAATATCAATAGATGTGACGACAGTAACCTAGAGATTAGAAGCTTAAATTGATCTTCGGAATAAAAGGAAAAGTATTGTCAGGTGAATAAATCAGTGCATTTATCATGCCGCCGATTATCTTTTATGCAGAGGCCTATAATGATTTTTGGTCTGACGCTTTATAGCCTCTAGAACATAATGTGAAACACAGCTAAATCCAGTTGTAATTCTGATCGATGTTTCTTGTTTTCATCATGTGATCACGGTTAACAGTCAGTAATAAGAATATTGTGTTTACTTAGTAGTTTAGAAGTCTGAATATCTGCATCGACATTTCAGAGTAGTGATTGTCTTTGACATCGGTAAATATGTAGTACAATAATTAAGGTAATTTATTTTGTTATGTTCAGAGATTATCATTCTACTGATATTTAGATGATAATGTTCCGATGTGTACTACTTGAAATGATTGGAGTGTCGGATATAGATTTTTGGTGTGATCTGGATACGTTTAGAAGCGAAACGCATAAGGAAGAAGAAAGCTGCATAAATGTTTCTTTTGCAGCTGGATATTTCATGCACGATGGTATGTGAACTTTATGACTAGACTCTCTATCTCGTCACTGGTACGTTAATTTAAACCTGTATTTACAAATACATACCAACACATGACCGTCTGAAATTCTTCACTTTGAAACGGTGTTCATTCAGAATGTTTCATGGATGATTGAATTGTATACACAACTCAGTCAGCGCATAATTTTCACTGTATAAATAATTCCTCATATAAAACATGGTTTCATTTACACTTACGGAAGAGATTTGACTTGTCGTTTAGATTGGGCTGTCATACAAAGTAATAAATTCACCTCAATAAATTGTGTACCACTTTGACATTTTTCATATACTACTAAAATAAAGTGATTTGATACATTTAATGTCAACTTATAATGTAGACGACAAACTTCACTAAAATTCTCCAGTGTACACTAGTAAATTTGTTTTCAAATGGTGTGAATAGACTGTATTTTCTGACAATTTGTTTTCAGTTTACACTTGAACGAAAAGAAATTAACACGGATTTATTACTTTTATTTTTAAAGGTATACCAATTTGTCAGATAATAATCGTAACTTGAACTGTGAATGTCATAAAGCGGAGTATTTACTAACTGTTACTGCTGAAGAAAATTGTTTCACATTCCGATGTACTGTTCGTGCAAAGGGCAGTTTGAAGACTAAAAGACGCGTGAAAGAATACAGTCAATGGTCTGTTTGTTCCAAAATTAGAAGTCTTTAGATTAGGTGCACACGTTTTGTGCGTAAACTGTGTCTTATTTCAATATAGCGATCACTCCACTTGAGCTTATCGTCTTTTTTTATTACATCATTGACAACACACTTCATCCAACTGTGCTCTCTTTCGACCAGGCAGCTTTTATTAACTGCACACCTACACTGGTCCGTCTACGATCACACCAAATGTGATAAATCGAAAATTCTTCAGCCAGACGAGTTAGTCAATTTATTGGCACTAAAAACTGGTACTAATGAAGATTACCAAACATTGTTTTCTTCGAAAGTATTTATTTTAAATGAGGGCTTGCGATTCAACAAATAATATGCGCTTTTGATTTTTTATAAGTTAGTCAGTTGTGACTTCAATAAATTCATATTATTGTTGAAGGTTGATAAAATTAGGCCAGTATTTGTAATATATTTCGCACTAAATTGCTTTATAAGATTAATTATCCGTTGTTTACTTACTCCAGAAACTGGAATCAGATATGATAAAACTAAACAGCAGTTGGATTGAACTAAGAATGAAGGCACATGACAGAGTAGGTTTGAGAATGCTGGTCGACGGCCTATGCTCCGTCCACTGAGAATCACAAGAGAAAGGAAGTAACTAAGAAGGTATTATTGACAACATATCTTACATTATGTGGTAAAACAGTTTATTCAGTATAATAAGAATTCATCTAACGAGATATTTAACTCCAAACCAGCTGTGTAATCATATGAAACAGTTATTGGTAATTTAAAAAACACTCTGATTTTACTTACAATTAATTGGTGTTTTTGCATTTTGATTTCTGTAAATTACAAAAATTATGACGAAATAACCTACTCAGTTCATTTTATTTTGTATTCATCGTACACGATTTGCTATTCACATCTGTTACCTCAGAGTGGTACAGAGGCATCATCGTTCAAAGTCATTTGTTATGGACTTAGTTCCCAGTTCTATCTAATTGTTCTTTTCATGTTTACCTCAAATTCTGGACATAACGTGTCTTTGTCACTCTCTTTTTCTTTGGCTATGAGGATTCTAAGTGAGAGCTTCTCTTCTTAGGCCGTTCAAGAATTTCCACATTGTTTGTCCTTATCTACTGCAACGATTTTCATCCTCATGCAGAGGGATTTTGTTTCTTATCTAACAGACCAAGTTGCTGCTGATATTGTCTAGTCAAAGAATCCAAAGTATATTGCGTAGAAAACTGATAATGATTACTTGTAATTTGTAGATGATAGCTTTTGAGGTTCTTAAATTATCACTCCCTCACAAAGTGGAATTGTGTCAAAATAAGTAGTCAGAAATGGTGCTTTAGATGTTTCTTCACAATTATTTCGCGTTTCGGATATTATTCGTATACAGTAATACTGCGCTTGCTTTGATAACCGCGCTTTCCTATCTGCATCAGATTCATTTTGAAAAACAACCATGGTGACAGGACATTTGAATTCTTCTACATTATTTAAAGCTTGTCCGTCAGGTTTGATTTGGTGATGGTCGATTGTATTTTCAGACAAATTTGCTGTTCCTGTTTGTGCAGTTTGAAACCTTTTCCTGCAAAATATGCTGATCTATATAAGCGATAATTCCGCAATGAACCGTTGTGGGGCGTTTTTCCTTCAGTTTAGATCAATGATTACGGAATTTAGCGTGCTCATCTAAAAGTTCGGCGACTTTGCAATCCTAAATTATGTTTAACAACACTCAGTTGTTTACCTTTACCGAGTTTCACAGCAGAATGATGAGTCTTAGTTTTTACACGCTCATATGATTTTGAGATGGTGGAGAAAACTTGTAGCTCAAGTGGATGATTGTGGTGGTGTTTTGTTCTCTGAGCTGGTTGTTTTGGTTGTCGAGCTTTCATTGTTCTTCTGAACAACATCATCAGCACGAACTTCAGATAGAAGTGAAGCATTAGAATTTCTCCACGTTTGACCTGTATCTTGTTCTGCTAACCTCGATCTTGATTGGTTGTTGTTGACCTTTGACCTGTCGTTGTTTGCAACTATGTTTTGATTGCCTCCCTCTTTTGATCTGTTTCTTGATCTGGTGTCACCTATGATTTTCCTGATTGGTTGATAAATTGGGTCAATGTCGATGTGACACCAGATCAAGAAACAGATCAAAAGAGGGAGGCATTCAAAACATAGTTGCAAACAACGACAGGTCAAAGGTCAACAACAACCAATCAAGATCGAGGTTAGCAGAACAAGATACAGGTCAAACGTGGAGAAATTCTAATGCTTCACTTCTATCTGAAGTTCGTGCTGATGATGTTGTTCAGAAGAACAATGAAAGCTCGACAACCAAAACAACCAGCTCAGAGAACAAAACACCACCACAGTTTTTACACTGAAATCACCTTCATCCGATACCTTGATCAAGTGTCCTTATTTGTAGTCTGTTGTTACTTGTACAACATCTCAAATGTTGCTGAAGGAGACATGTATTATATTTGCAGATACTGTTACTTAGACTTTCAGTGCTGCTGCTGAAGTATATTTTGTTTTTGTTACTTAGTCACTATTGATTTGCCTGATGATCAAGTTGAACTTTTAATTTGTTTGTGAATTAAATTCATTTGTGAGGTAAAGAGAAGCTATGCTGTGTTGAGTGTTTTACGTTAAGCAAGCCGATACATGAGTTCTTCCAAGTGCTCTACTCAGCTGTTTCGCAACTGTAGACAATAATAAAATCTGCCAACTACACACATAAGAAGCTTTTATTTTAAATACTCTAGGCCAGACAAAAGAGGAATAATCGAGAGTACTTTAGGGATGGAATTTGAGGCGAAAATGTAAAGCAATTTCAACCAGCTCGTTACAAATGGAAAGGAAGACCTATTTAGGTGTGAGTTTGAGTATGCTGGTTTCCAGTTGATTCTCATTTGATGGTGACGAGGGTAAGTAAGGGATCAACATTCTGTCAGCATATTTTCAATTCGGCCGCAGATGCGATTCAATATATTTTACTGTATCGTAAATAGTGAATTGCAGGAAAAATGAGCTGGACAGATCAGAAGAAATTAGTTTATCAAATATATTCACTTACGTTGATGTAATGGTTGAAGTCGTTGTTGTAGCTAAAACAGACGATTGTGATCGATAAATGAGAAAAATCAAATTATCAGTATACCGTGTTGGGGATCTTTAAGTCACATCGAAATCATCAAAATGTACCTAATAGTGACTAGCCCAATGAATTCTAGTGATAAGCCTTATTAAGTGCTCTTCAACTCTGCGAAGTGTGAAGCAATCACCTACCTGTGGTTATGAGTGAGGGTGCACAAAATGTTGTTTTCATTATTGTAAAGCATTAACACCGTCACACCACTTCAGAACAATTGCCTAAAGTTTAGGCGTTTGTGTACATATCTAGAAGTCCTCAGTTAAATTCGCATGGTCGGAAGTCGTGAATACGCGCTGCTAAGGAGTGCCGTATTAGGAGGAAACAACGGTCTACTGCATGCAGGATTCTCATGGTATTCTCTAACAATGATGAGTTCATGATTTCAATTAGGATTGAATTATTTGTGATGAAACGTACATTATTCGAAAATACATTATTATCTATTTACTTACTGCATTGAGTAGATATTCGCATATGGTAACTTAATTTTTGTCACAACATTCTCTCAGCGTTTAACTCAATCAGTTTTATTTTATTCGATAACACTAATTCATAAGTTATAAATGATAGGTCATCACGTTCGAATGAATAATAGTTACCCCAGAATAGATGGAATGATTTTAATTGACAGTGTAATCCAGAATGTTGGCCGAATATATCTGTCACATGTTGCGGTTGATATTCCTTCCGTATATTAAACTCACTACCATGTGTTTCAAATATCATCACGTTATCCGAAAAACTATCGATTCCAAATGGAGACAGTATAATACAAAATGTGGAGACACCCATGTCCTAGATTTCACTGGCATTCACAACTTGAATCATATTAGTTTCACTGAGTAATGCACAGAGAATATTGCCAATACTATCAAACCATAGAAAGAATAAATTTCAGGTGAAATAATATCTGAACGTTTTTTTCTGATTTGTGATTATTAGATTTTGAAATTACTCATCACAATCATCATCATCATCGTCGTTATATCATCACGAATTCAGTTGGAATAAATAACTAGATAGTATTAAGTAATAAACTTACTAGGTGTCTTCGCAGAAGTAGTTGGTCCAGATGAAGCTGTTTTACTGAATAAAAATGATTCGTCATTCAAGTGTTTTGAACATAATTGTTCATAAAAAACGTGTTTCAACTTTATAAAAAATAGGTCTAAATAAGGTGATGTTTGATAATCAACATGAAAGTGTTCTGACAGAGACTGTTTAAATTTTGTCTACTGTTCTCTAGTGTGACGTGAATTGGAATTCAAAGTCTCCGTTCATTACAATAGAAGTATTAGTCAACCGTCAACTAATCAATTGTTCACAATCATGGAATGTGTCATTGCTGACCGAATAACTATTTTCGAAGTTTTTCAAAAACATTTAATCAACTTACGAAGTAGGAGATTGAGGCGAAACCGCATTCCCCGCTTTAAAGAAAAATCATGTGCACAAATCCATGTTGAATTCCCGGAAATTTCAAATTTGTTTTGTTACAATGTTGAATTTAAAACTAATACATATTTGCATGTTTATCATGAAAAATTCAAAAATGTAAAGAAAATTTGTTGTACCGTTATCTTTAATAACATGTCACATGTGTGAGGCGACATTGCTGATGTTAAACAAGTTGAATATGATGTGTATGTGAGTAAACAAATTGTCATATCGGGCCAGTATCGAGTGAAATCTTGCAATGCTACGAAATACAACATCCACAATATACAAATATTGTCTGCACAAGATACTTCGAATGCGCTGAACTCAGACTTTCAGTAAACACATGGAACATCTTGGAATCGGACAAATCAGATTCCAGATGTTGTAGCCATTGGAAAATGTAGTTGAGGGTCGATAGAACACACATTGCAGGAATCACATACAAGCTCATCACGAGGCAATATTTAAACTGGGACCCATAGGGACAAAAAGGAACAGGAATACCAGCGAACGTATTTTGTCGAATTTTGGATACATATATCACTAGAATGAATAGGAATCGATGAGAAAGTCAAACGAAGGCCGAGGATAGATTTGTTTGATGAAAGCTTGTCAGTGGCGTATGCTACACGAGGGTGAATACGAGTGATTAAGCAAGGAGTGTGTTTATGTGGATATGTACATAAGTACATCAGGTTTCGTGATATTTTATTTCGAATAGTTATATTATGACATACAGCATATTCGAAGGTTTGAATAAATTCAATCGTAACTATCCGCTGGCACAAATTCTACATTCGAAATTACTAGTGATTTCGAATAACTCTACTTAAAGTGAATTACATAATCTCATTTGTAAAATGTTGCAGCGATTTCCAAAGTTTATCGCTGTGATTTCAGTCTCCTTCGTTTAAGTGATAAGTGATGGTACATTAAACCAAATTTAATTTATCAAATCAAACTGATGAAATGTCTTAATCAAAATTTGTTAACTCACAATTATTTTGACTATTTGCCAAAATGAATAAGCAAATAAAATTCAGAATGAATAATCCATCCGATTGATTTGCGCTTCAATGATCATTTGTTAAATTAATCCAGCCGTGTACGAACAAAGTGACAGGTTGCATTGAAATAGTGTTTAATACTCAAGTGACCTCTAAATAAGTTGAAAAGTGCTCGTAGACGGTCGGCGCCGTAAAAAGACGAGATTATCCTTCAAAAAGTCAATGACAGTTATTCAAAAACCTGTCTACCTCTTGATATTCAGTCTGATTAGATGTAATTTGACCATTGGGATAAATAAATTCACATAGGTGAGGGTCTGCAGTGAAAAGTGAACTAATAATCGTTCATTCATTCTGAACAGTATAGATCATCGTATGTGTAATGTTTACACAATATAATAGACCCTAGAAATATTGGCTAACTCATGAATATTGTAAATTAAGTGACAGTCCTTTTCACCTGACAGGACGAAATTCAGTGACCCATTTTCAGGACGTAAGAGCGACGAAAGCGAAGCAAACTAGGAAAATCTGAGACGATGATGGATGAGATGGCAAGAAAATTTGATTATTGCTTATTTATAAGAAAGTACAACGCAAATATGAGGTCGATCAATTCAAATAACTAACGCGATGTTTACTACGTAGAACAAACTATCTTCGAGTTTGCCATGTACAACAAACTATCTTTAAAGTCAATCAAAAAGAACCTTAAAATGATATAATAAAACGGAACATTTTCTAAACAAAATAGTACTAACGGTTTCATCTCGGTAAATTCGACAATAACCTATTAATAAAAGAACGAATCCTAGTTCGTTTGAAATGGAATGCACTATCCAACTATCTAACGCTCGAGATCGTTGGTCCTATATAGGATTCTGGTAAGCGGGATTTTCGGGATGCCCACTGCTCATAATTCGCATATTAGAACAAAGCGTTGATCCAGTTTTTTGCGTTTCTAATGGTACTCTTTAAATAATTGTTTCATCATTTCAATAAAACATAGTACAGTACTTACTTATTTGCACCATGTATATGTGTCTCATTAACATATATATTCGCTGTTGAGATAAATAAACAATAAAATATACTTCAGTAGAAGTAGTTAGATATTTTGAAATTTCACTGATAAATGTATAGCTCCGTTGTTTTGGAAGTGATTTATTTTCTCCTGAAATTGAATAACATCTCTTACTCACAGTGGTAAATTATTCCTTCGCATGAACGCAGTTCTCAGTTGATGGTTTTTGTATTTTCGTGTAACATTGTTCATCTGAATTGTGTTATACCAATCAATGCCGACCTTAATTCATTCAAAATTATTTTTCGAAGGTACAATAAAGAGGATAGAATGTAACACTATGTCTTGATATGTAGTTTCCAAAAGGCTGATTCTGATTAATTCCAGAACAAAATTTATGTAGTGGTGCAAAACCTTGAATCTCATTGAACTTCGTTATTCACCAATGTTTGACCTGTTATCACTAGATAACCGACTTTTCTCAGTACGGTACCATTCAGTAGTGTATGTGCACTACCTCAAAACTGCGAATTCAAACAAGAATCTATAATTTCATGCTTGAATGTAATCACACTAGACGACTGCCGTGTTATAAATTCATACATAATTCAATTGCCAATCAATCTATCACATTGTGGATCTTTCTACTGTGATCTTCGGTGAATACCAAGCTCACAGTCATCTCAATTTACCTCTACTAAACACGGCTATTCAATGGAACTTTGAAAATATGCACTCCATACATGTCATTCCATTGTTTCTGAGATTGTGAAGATTATATAGTATCTCGTTGACGCAGTGATAAAGTATTCACATGGATGATTGTAGGCACTTTAGAAATTGTTATGTGATCGGCACACACTGCTGAACAGTCGAATACTAGGAAAAGAGATGTGTTTAGCGATCTGACGTTTCAATGTTACTTCAGTCTGAACTAGTACACGATATCAGTCAATATCTTGAAATGGGTTTTATTTACAACATGTATACGATGTTCAGTTTCAATATGCTGAGGTTATTTCTAAACTCGATCGTACAGTTTCTACTGGCACACTTCAATTTATGAGAAAAAACAACTGGAGGCCTTGAACTTACTTGGACCAGCTGTTACTTCTATATTCAATGTGAATAAAACACTGACCAGTAATAAGGTGATGCAGATGAATTTCATTTGACAACAGGAAGTAAGTACTCTTATGGTTTGAACGCTTAAGAATAATCACTCCTTGATTTTATATTGATCACGAAGAAGAAATTATTTTACAGTTATTGTTTACACTGAAAATATATTTTTTCTACAATGATTTCGTGTAAACATAAAGTGCAGTTACACACACTTCACTGTCAATTTCAATTAAGGTTTGATTTCCCTGAAACAGCAATATTGATATTGCTTCGATTACTATTATAATTATTACTATTACTACTCACGCTACTTGTGTGTATTTATTTAACATTTTGTATGGTGTAATTTATTTTATTCATGCGATTTAAAACTCTTATTTCACGCTAAATAAAAACTGTTGTTACTGTCGATAAATTAGACTTCACTATTTATGTACCAATTATTTAGACTTGTACTTTCAAATGTCTATTTATACGGACGGTTTGATCTCCTCTTTGTAATAAATCGTATCGATGTAAACAGTAATGTCATTTAATTAGTACTGATAATGACGGTAGACGCCTGCATGTTTTCATTGAATATGCTCGATCGAATGAACTGCAAGTATTAGTAAGCGTTGAGATATGTCGGAGGTAATATCGATCTTTTTTGCTCATGGTGAGTTGAAAGTCATAGAAAATTTTGTTTTAACGAGCATTTTTTTCAGGTCGAATCAATCGATTGCTTAGTGAATTCGATTACTTGGGCATTTTGAATTAACTGCACATATGTCTGAAGTTAAGTCAGCAAGATAATTAGATTTGACTATGATGTCTTTTGTGTTTGAGTGCGATTCAGTTGTCAAACTGCGAGATGATGCTGGCTTGTCCAATAAATATACATACAACAATGACTTTCCAGCATTTCAGTTACGTGTTTTGAGTTATACCTATAGGTAAGATGAACAATTGAATGTGTTGAGAAATGAATTTTGCCACTAGTTTTCGTACATCAAGACTGTGCGGGGCTGGTTTGCTCGACCGCAGTAATGAGTAGTCAAAGATGTATTTAGTAAAATGAATTTATTGCCTGCAATTGTTCACGCACATAAACATCAGAATAAGTAACTTTTATGCACAAAAAAGGAAAGCGGATGATTGAACTCGGCGAAACCAAAAATGACTAAGTATTTATAATCAGAAAACGAAGCTAGATATGTTATAACAGCCGAAAGTAATATGTTACCCCATAAATTGCGTAGTAAATCAACTTCCGGAGAAAAAAAGCTAAACAATATAAATAACTCAAACAGTATCACATCTGCCTTGTGTGCTGCAGGCTTGGGCTACCCATTTTGGTCTGAATTGTGCATGAGAGGATAGTGACATCAGATGCGGTATCTGTTTGCAATCTACACGAATGCCCGTTAATATAAGAAGTAATAAATTTCCTCTCACCAGGTGATGAGCTTTGGCAGGAAGATATTAGGCTCAAAGCATTGGTACTGGATCTAGGAACAGGCTTCTTAAGAATTCTCGATCGGTATGGCTTTTTCTGTAGGCAAAAGCCATCTTTATGACCGATGACTTTACACTTCCTGCATCTATCCTGCCTAAATGGGCAGTTCCATACATTGTGCCATGAGCCGCAGTGCCAGCAAGCAGCATAGGGATTCGTTTTGGATTTTTGGGCAGAGTTGAAGCGGGATGAACTGGGTTTAGCAAGGGCAGACTTATTCTGATTAGGTGGCTGCTGTACCAAATGAATTTCAGATCGGCCTGAACTACCACTCTGCACTATGATTGATTCTCTTTGTACGTAACTGAGACGTTGGTACACATTAGCCATGTCATTAGGCGTAAGCTTCGGATCTTGCTCAAACCGACAAAATAGCCCTGTTCTGAAATCACTGGACGTACTCGACGGTAGACCGTAGATGAGTATAAGGGCTTTAAACTGATCTTCCGACAAAGACTTCAACCGAAAGCGTTCACATTCACGGTTAACGATGACCACATGAGTGAGAAATTCATCATCTTCGTTCATAATTAGCTACAAACATTGATAACGAGAAATAAACAGTGACAAATGGTCGCCGAAGTGTTGGCTCAATATCAAAACTGTGTCGGAAAATGAATAATCTCTTGGGTTTAAATCCAGGAATAAATTGCACTACTTATCCAGCTCACTTGCGCACAACATGCGAAGTAGCAGCCGAACCTTTCAAGCATGATCTTGGTTTTCGATATCAAATTTAAATAAATCTTCTTAGGAAACATAACTGAAGCCAAAAATCGTGATCTTCTACGTCATGTGATTTTCCTCAGCTTTATTCATTGTTCCAAACATTCATCAACCAGTGCATAATAGTAATTTTAATCTAGCCTGGATGTATCAAAATGAGATGGTTTTTCTCAAGGTATGTCTAATTCGAAATTCTTGAATACACCAATTCATCTTTTAACCGATATGGTCTTCTTCAAAATCTGTGTGCAAATGTTTTTTTTTCCTTGAAATTCAATAAACATTCGATATCAAAATATTACTTCATAATGTTCGTCATTAAGTATGCTTGAGTCTATCACGAGTTTACCTTAGTCGAAAAACGCAAACGAGACATTTACCAGTGTCCAGGTAAGCTAACTTGAATCACAACGGTAAAACAGAAGTCTTGATAAGCGTAGAAAGTATATTCTACAAACACACAGCAATCACATTACAATCAAGCATACAACTGACGTTTATTTTCACACCATCGAAATGTCCTTGAGACATTTATGAAAATAGCACACTTAAATACACAGCAGCCAATCACAGGCATGGATTTTCGTGGTGGGGATGGAAATCTGAGGGTCAACTGATCGGCCCATGTTGGCAAACGCGAAAACCAGAGAGAGGCATTTATCAAGCCAGTTTTGGTGATCTTACACCCTCCCAACAAGTAAGTAAGTAAATAAATAATTTTTGTATATTTCACTTCAGCATGAGATAAACTGAACTTTTTATTGTTAAGTTTAATTTTTGTTTCAAATTTAAAATATTATTTCGAAGGAAATTATAATTTGATGAATAAAATCACCGTCAGCATTTGTGATTATTCTTTTATTGAGTAGTGAATACACTGTCAGATATTAAATAAAAATTTGTCGAAATATAAATTAAAGTATTGTATTCTTTGCAACATTATTGTCCTATATGTACAATGAACCGTGTTGAATACATTAAGCAATGAATGATTGAAATAAAGTGAATTTGTTGATTTCAAGTATATTAGGAATGATTAATTTATTATCGGAATGATGATGTTCTGAAACGGCACTAGATTTATCAGAATGCTCTAGTTCCATGCAACATACACAGGTTGAGTCAAGGTAGAAATTAGCTTGTGAAAGAGGCATGAGTTTCATGCACAGCTTTATAATGTACAATGACTTCAGTGCTATTCAACTCATTCGGTTAAGTGATACAAGCAAAAGATGATGGGTTCACGAGAATATGGTAATGTATATGAAACAAACTTATGAGATTAAAATATGAGAAAACGAGAATGAAACTGGGTAGATTCAAATGATTCTCACAGAAATCATTCATATGTGTGTGAATCAGCAAAGGAATAATTGAAAATTGAGTATAAACAAGATTGTTTGTTAACTAACAATGAACTGTCCTGTTTACTGCATTTTAAATAAATGAAAAGAGTTAAGCATATATAAACATCCAGTCTGTTTGATAATTGTCAGTTATTTTCATTTTTATTTGAAATATCTTGTATTCGACTCGAAATCATTGAGTGCTTCACGATTACACGGTAAAAAAGGAAAACCGGTAAAGCGGCTGAGCATCAGGAGTAGGCTTGTTGCTATCATTAAATTGTTAAGATAACTTCGGCGGTCTGTGGAGAATGGATATAACACGCTCTCAAATACCGTAATCAGTGAATAGTATTTTGACGCTCAAACTTAACAAACCATCAATATGACCAGATGTGAATTTTACTAGCCTTGGCTTATGTAGTTATTGTGAATACGTTTGCGCTAAAGGTAAAGTAGTGAGCTCTCATCAAATGTGAATTTTAGATGGAAAGTACAACCTATAACAAAAATGTGAGGCCTAATCGATTCAAAAATAATACACGATTGTTAACAAAGGAGTGTATGGTAAATAGGATACTTAGTGCGATGAAAACATCATGCAATTCTTAGGCAAATGCTGATGTACCTGTGGTATTTATGTAATAAATGAGGGATAGCCTCTGGTTGTGAATGTGTTCATGAGAGTGTCGATCGTCTGCCTGCACAAGAGTGACAGTCATACTGGAGTGTATACTGACGAATGGGTAAACATTAATGGGTTTCTGATAATCCATATTACCTCCGATTACTGCTCATGCGATGGCCGCGCATCAAAATGTTTTTGCTGGTCATGTGTTAAGTGAAAACCGACAATTTAATTTAACTGTTTTCATCAATCTACTTTGCAAGCACTCATTCAACTAAAATAATGATAATATAGCTTCACGTTTTGTTAAGCAATACACAGAGGCATTTTTATAATAACATGCATTTATGACATTGTTAGGTTTCATTTAAATCGCTAATCGAATGCTAATGTATTAGCAGTAAGAACAGGACGGTCGTCTCATCCTAACCTGGGACTCATCAGTAATAAACATCGGTGGCAGGTATTGATAACTGGACCTAAGATTTAGCCTGCACATTTTAAATCTCTACACCAATAAGCCGGTATTCAAAGGTATTATTATCTAATTCCGAACAATCCAAGGTATTTCCCGACCTCAACCCTTACTTACGGTACGAAACTGCTTATACTCGATATGGTTTAACTGCACTGGTCTTGGCTTTCAATGAAACTCAACAATCTCCGCAAGTGTATAATGCACAGCATTCATAAGTGTTAACTGTTCGGCTTTATCCAACAGAAGTAACAATGATTTACCACAGGATTTTCAATCTATACCTTTAAATTTATTACATACTTATAAAATGTGATTGTTCTGTTAATCCGAAATAATCACAAATTATCACGATATCACCACAGTTTACATGTTAGAAATATTTGGTCTTAGAATGCAGCAAGAACTCTACTCTTTTAATCTTTTTAACAGTCATTGGTACGTGAATGAAGCTTTTTGACTGAGTAATCATGAATTTAAAAAATCTTGGAAAATCATTTTGAGGTTCTTCATCTTGACAATTAGGTATAACCTGAACAACATTTTGGATGATAGTCTATTTAGGACTCGTCTACAACCGGACGTGACTGAAACATTTCAGATTTGATATCTTTTTGAAGACTTGAACCTACAACCATCTGCTTCAAATGTCACTGCGTTATTCCCTTAGCTACTAAATACAGTCAATCAGTGATTTGTTAAATCCAATGGAGAATTATTCTACTGTGGTGATTGTTTGAACATTCCCACTGATGCTCACAAAGGTGATTTGTCTGTTTCTTCTCCAGATATGTATTTTTGGTGCTGGTTGCCTAGATGTTGTCTTTATCTACAAGCATCACTCTTATAAGTAATGGAACTTCAAGGTAATATGGTGGCAATACTTACAGGATGCGAAAATATTTCTAGCGACAAACTGTTCTACTGCAGTCGTTAGCAATAAGATGCGAAATTCAAACAGCCAATTCAAGCCTGTTGTGCTGAACTATTATTTTATTAGAATTTAAAAATGATGTTTAATTCGGCATGTTCCAGGCATGTAGGTTGGTGAAGCCTCGTTTCAAGAGGCTGTGGTGGGAGAGAGATACCCGATTGACTATGCTCACCACTAAATGTTCCATATTATCCCATCATGATTAAGAGCAAAACAAAATAAATCCATAATCCATGGTTTTATTGAAGGGGAACGTTAGCATTACATGAGGAGCAGCAAATAAATTAAAATGGCAGCAACGCGAAGAGAACGTTGCGCGCAAGAAATCGTGGCAGTGTTTTTGGTACAGTTAAACAAAAGATGTACATTAATGTTTATTTTTCACAATTCGTATTTGCTTCGTAGAAGCGTTCCACTACAAGGTCATGTAGCGATTCTAAGATACTGTTTTCTCTCAAGGCACTGAAACTCAGTGCTCGTGTATGTTCGGGGTTGACGGGGAAACGAGAACTTTTTCTCGGAGGTCATACGAGTAATATTGCACGTTGGATGTACGCACTAGAAACCCACGAGTTTTCACACATACCTTTTTTTGGTATAAACGTAAGTTTAAATTGTCCTTAAAACGATAAGTATTCAGCACTTCTGAGAACATATTATCTACCACTGACCATCTCACATTTGTTTCATGCCAACAATCGGTGAATAATATCTTCATCAGTGTTATTGTGAGTGGATACATTTTATACATTCGGGTGAGCAGACAGACAGTAAAGAGAAACGTGTAAACGAAAGTGAGAAGACGAGTTGACTTGATCGATGTGATGAGGCAATACTGAGCATCTCTATTCAGACAAAAATAAGCTGGACATGTGAAAAGGAAAGCAGGCAATCGATGTACATACTCAAACAAGACGACCGAAATTCGAAACGAGTCACTGACAAGTTCAAAAGTCGAATGTTCATTAATTTGGGGAATAAAGGTTACTGCATTTTACCAAAAGTTAGGATTCTGCATGTGAGCTCAGCAAATTGCTGGACACTAGATCATGGATTATTCTTTATTCAAAGACCTGTAATAAATAATTTTGATGGATAGTTTTTGTCTCAAAATTTTTATAGAGCCGCTTAAACCTAATATCAATCAATAATTTCAAAGTTTGCAAAGTGCTAATGAAACGACTTAAGTATTAACCTAAAAACCATTTGCGTGAATGCATATTCAGCTTTATAGAAATACTGGACAACTTCATCATACCATCAGATTACTCTTTCACTGTTTAAAGATTTCGATGAATCACTTGTTTAAATATCATGACCAAATAACCTAATTCCATGCTGATTGTTGTCTGAAAAAGTTATCAAAATATAAAAACAAGTAATTGATAAGCTACATCAAGAAGAAGATAACAGGAATCGGATATTCCATGACTGATTTTTGGATTCTGATTTTGTATGGCGTTGTTCCGTCACTAGATCATTCAACATAGGTAGGTTTTCGTTTCTTTTCGATATTCCGATAAACTCACAGCCTCTCCTCGCCCACAGTCACTTTCATCTTGCTCATGTATATTTAGCTAAATCAATGATGTAACACTTTCATGGTGGAGATATGCTTTAGTACAGTTTCATAATTGTGGTGGTTTATCGTTCCCTGTGCTGACTGTTGTGGGTCTGTACCTGTCATTGTTATTCTGAACAAGGTGACATTTTCAAGTAAAAATGAAATCTTTTCTAACTCAAGTAAGATCTAGCCTTCTGATGCTGTTGTGTATTTACCACAGTGAGTGTCATACACGTCACTAGAGCTCTTTATCTTATTACTTTCTCAGCTGGAAACTGATTTGTACTCTTACACAATTGCTGTATCGTGCACAGACAACTGTTCATAATCCGCCATTGCTTGTAGATGATTAAATATTCTGTTTGTCCAAGTTTACGCCCCATCCAATACAGCTATCTTGACGTTCTCACTCATGTGGACTTCGATTTGTTGTGAACTCCAAATATTTTTCAACTTTAGGTCGGTTACTCTTGCTTTGCTTATGTTTATCTTTGCATCTTCCTTCGGTTCAGCTTATTTATCAATGATTCTGCACAGGTTTTGAAAAGTTTCGACATTTTTATAATCTTCCTTGCATGGAGTTGGTACATAAGCCTTCTCCACTTCGCTTAGCTCTTCTTGCAAGCTTTTGATTCTAATGGATGTGTACATGGACGGTTACCTGAAAATCTTTATCCGCAATATCACATTTGGATTCTCAATGCGAGTCGTACAAACATAGATAACTTTGAAATGATATTATTTGAATGTAAGTAAAGATTTATTTCAAAGCATAATTGTGAAGATTTGTAAAAATTCACTGAACTAATAAAGCAGTGAGCTCTCTATTTTGAATTCAATGTAGAAACCGCGAAATCATATTACACAATCTTACAAAACGTATCTACCATAATTTATGTGTGAATAGTTAGAGATATTAGATAATCGACAAAGGCGAACTGACTAGTTTAAACAGTTTTGAATTCATATCAAATCAGATGATGAGTGCTCCGTCCGACTGTAAGTTTCATGCTTTCACTCAAGTGATACGATTGCTATATTTTTGTTTATGTATAATATCACGATAAATTTTTGATGTATCTGAAGAAATTATTATATATTTTTGACTGAAGGTCTTTGATTTGACTCTCACCTACAGCACTATGCACTGGCACTGTTATTGAATACTATACTAGGACGAAATAGTCATACAGATTATATCACTTGATCAGGAAATCCTTCTGTAAATATACTTACACCGATTTTTTTGCGAACTGTGACATCTAGACATTAAACATTATTCTCTTAAAAATTGATTCGTATAGATGTAACTGTTTTACAAGTCCGTTACTTTATCCGACAATATTGCATATCATTTTAGACAGACAGACAGATACAACGCCGGAGCTTGAGTCAGTCAGTCAGTTGCAATGTAGAACTTCGTACGTAAGTACATCATTTCAGGTTGCCATACCTCATCAGCACAGAGACACAACTGTCAGTTCAAATCCAATAATGGTAGAGATGGTAGAAGTATAAGAGATAATGATATGATTCGAGAAAGTAGTTCATTCAGTCGGAGATACGAATTTAGTAAGTGAGAGAGATAGAGAATAGGATGAACTCAGAAGGTTAGAATTAGAGTGAACACAAAGAATTGATGCACGTGCGCCCATCGCAAACTATTCTGAGCCATGTAATTCAAGGTCTCTAACCACTGGTGAATTTCGTCTTGCGCACCTCAACCACGTAGCCTAAATCTATCAACATGACTCAGTCCACTTGTCAGTGACTTCATGGATTTCTGGTACGTTTTGTTTTAGCCGCCCCTAGCTTTCTTCCAACCTACTCCTACACTAGAAACATAGCTCATCGCGGCAGTCGGTGATTGAGCATCCGGAATACAATTGCCAACTACCTCAACCGATGAACTTTCACCACTTCATCTATTCGTTTGAAATCCCTACCTAGAACTCGTTTCGTAACGAAAGCATTGCTTATACGTTTGCGCCAGTAAACGCGAGGAAAGATTCGGAGACATCGTTGATCAAAGACTAGTAGCCCACGAAAGTCCTCTACTCATAACGGCCACGTTTAGCATCCGTACATTAGGATGGGGCGCACTTCTGCACAGTACACACACTACAGTTAGCAAGCGGATATGTCGCCTGCGCCATAGCAGGCTCGCAAAAGACGATCGAGCCTCCTGTAACCGTGTTGAGATTTCGTCAGTCACCAGGCCGTCAGCATTGATGGAGCTGGAGCGGTCTACACGTTTGACTAATTCACTCTCTATCACTATTTCAGATGCCGATGCAACCCGATCTTGAAGCAAGATTTTGCACTTCAAGGTGGGAAACTGCATCGAAACGCAGCCTGATTTTCTCGAGTCAACATTAGTTAGACGTCTAAATATAATGGAGGCTAACGAGTTTGAAATTATAATGATTTGACTTATTCCCCTGTGATTGACACAAGACGACTTTTGTTCTATCATAAAAATTGGGACAATCAAGGATTGTGACCATTCAAATAGGATTATCTCCAGTTCACAGAATCTACACAAGATCTCGGTTTATGTAGCTGCTAAAACTGGAATGCCATTATTAAAAATCTCAGGAGCCAATGTATCGGGTCCTGCTGCACTCTTTCGACTCAGATTTCCTATAGCCATATCATCTTC
>CALYCR020003440.1:0-27437 GCA_944470395.2 Schistosoma turkestanicum
ACCCCTCTCGTTAAGCCATTCATGCGCCTCACTACTTAGATGACGAGGCATTTGGCTACCTTAAGAGAGTCATAGTTACTCCCGCGAGTCGAAAGCATTACAGTGAGGCTATCATTCATTTGATCACCAATGGAAACCTTACTAAGAACAGAGTTTGACATACTCCCAACTCTTTACACTACAAGCTTCGTGGATTATTATCCATGAGCTCAATTATCTTTTACACCGTCAAGTAGCTTGAAACGCATATTTCTGAACGTTGTGCTTACGGTGACACATATTGTAAATATGCCAGCGTTAAATAATGAAAATTCAAATCGGAAAACCATGGAAAATTCGCTTACTATGACAATCGTCTGTGAAATAAAGTGAAGAAATTTTTATCGCTAACTGAAAATTTCTTGATCACATTATCTTGATAAATTCATTCATAATCTTTAATTCTCAATGAATTTATTGGCACTCACAATGAATTGTGTTCTCAAGAATTTATAAACAGTTGTCTTCGTAACAAATTCGTAGACTCTGTCAATCTGTCCTCCTCGTGTAAAATATTGAATTCCATCACCAAACTTAAGATTTTTATTAATGTTCTCACAAACAACTATGTCATCTGTCACGATTAGATGAGTCAGCCAAAGACTGGATGTAACTTCGACATGAAATCATATAGAAAGAAAGTGCAATAGTCACATCATTCTGGTCCGACATTATGGCTTCGTGGCTTATAGTCATTCTCGTAGTATAGATGAGTTGACTACCACTAGCATCAGGCATACTCCATATCAAGAGAATATGAATGACTTGGCGAACATCTCTCATTTGTCGCCTCCAGTATGGGGGCGTACGCAACGCATAATAACTCAGAACATTTGTTCGCTTGCATACCAAATATGACTTACCAAGACATTCGTCTTTCACATCATATGACGAAATTTTGCAATATAAACAACACGAAAATTATTCACACGTTTGTAAACAATTTCGGTTTAATCTATAATTCATCATGCCATTGTTCGCACCTACAGTGAATATGCTCTAACAAATATGTGCTATCAGTCACGTATGTAACAAATTCTTTGCCACTACATATCTCTCTAACCTCTATTAAACAAACTATTTTATTATCGAATGTGATGTGTTCTTCGTTTTTATTCACAATCAGCTATACTGACTGCCACGATTGGACGAGTCAGAAGTTCCGATGATATCATTTGAACGAGAAATCATATAGATAAGGCAGTGGTCATATAATGGTAAGTCGATAACTTTACATTGTGGTTCCCAGTTGGTTTAGTATTGTAGATACGTCGCGTACGACATACGCTTCAACTAATCTCTGCAAATACAGTTTTTTTACACGTTGTGTTTCAGCGATCATGTACAACATTTAGACGGTCGCAAAGCACAATCTCACGTATTGCATTTTTACACATACTCTTTCGAATGAGAATGATATTTTTTATTGAAACTTTTAATTACAGTGCTTACCTTTTGCCGAGTTTACATCTTACATGAAAATATTTTGCAATACAAATACAATACGATATAAAATAATAGGATGTAAGATGAGATTGCAAAATCTCTGATTCACTATGCAATTATTGACATTTCTATTGAGTTTGCGGTAACAAATGCTTGCAATCATCCATAAGTGAAACAAACTCTACGAAGATATACATCTGTAGTCTTCGTGTTAATTATATTGTTCTATTGCAAACCTAAATAGCTTCTTCTTGGTCTCTGACAATCAACATTACCGGCTGTAAAAATTGGTTGAGTCAGAACGTATGATAATGTGACTGGGGAGTAAAATCGTATATATATATATATATATATATATATACTTCAAACCGTTACACTACAATTTATGCGGTCGACACCTCAAAAGTCCTGTCAATATAAGTGTCTTTCCTACGATGACTTTTGCAGCATTGAAGAATAATTTTATAAAATTGATATTATGTAAATTATTTCACGAAATCTAGCAAGTTGTTCTACATAAAGAAATCGCTTGTTATGGAATAATTAAGAAATCTAACCACATGTTGTGAAACTAGATTGAGTGAACGTTAGTTTATTCTCTACTTGTTGGCATTTCCTGATAATTCTATCTAACAAATAATTGCTCTCAAATTCATCTGCAACACATTTATTGACGCTTAACATATATCGATGAACTGAACGTGTTAATCGAAGGTCGTCGTAAACAACAAGGCCGTCTGTCACGACTGTGCGAGTCAGCTGAAGGGATGTTGCTACTTCGAAGTGAAATCATACAGAAAGAGCGGTAATCACGTCACTGTCAGTCGATACCACTACATTTTGACTATTACTCAGTACACCAGCATAGATGATTTGACTAAGACCTACACCTCAACTACTCAGTTACGGTACATTTGATTTTATTCGGTGTAGAACTGAAGATTTTAATTATCTTCTTCCACGATTAGGCGTCTTCAATGCAAAGCACTACACGCTGAGTTTTGATCAACTTATTTTGAACGTCAATATTAATTTTCTTGGAAACTTTTAAATACATTGAATATTTCAACTCAATTACCGAGTTCATGCGCTATAATGGAAATGAAATATTTTGCGATGAAATTTATACGACAAAAAATAATATGTAAACTAGTTCAAGAAACCTCTGATTCACTTAACAATTGTCGTATTCCCTACTAATTCGCGTCACCAAATACTTGCTGCTAAAAGTAACTGCAAGCATTCGATGAAACAGACATCTGTTATTATGACGGTGAATGTGAACTTTACCAACAGACCTAATTTCTTTTTTGAAAAACCTCAAAATCAACACGAATGAATGTCACGATAGAGCGAATGAACACACACGAAGATATGACATTGAAGTAAAATATTCCAGATAGGACTGTTGTCACATCGTGGCCAATCAATAAAACCACATTGTGGCTCTAATTCAGTCTATCAACAAAGAACCTTCAAGCTAGAACAAAATCTGGAAATTATTTTCAGTTACATAATCAAAACAGATTATAGAACGACTGATACGAGATCTGATTTTTCGCTCACTCAAACAATTCACAGACTGAAATACTTGCTTTTCAATCACATATGCAACGTTTTTGTTGATAGCTGGTATCCGTTATCTTTATATGATATATTGAATTCGATCAGCAAATTTAGGATTTTTATGAACGTTCTCACAAACAACTATGTCATCTGTCACGATTGGATGAGTCAGCCAAAGACTGGATGTAACTTCGACATGAAATCATATAGAAAGAAAGTGCAATAGTCACATCATTCTGGTCCGACATTATGGCTTCGTGGCTTACAGTCATTCTCGTAGCATAGATGAGTTGACTATCACTAACATCAGTCATACTCCATATCAAGAGAATATGAATGACTTGGCGAACATCTCTCATTTGTCGCCTCCAGTATTGGGGCGTACGCAACGCATAATAACTCAGAACATTTTGTCGCTTGCATACCAAATATGACTTACCAAGACATTTGTCTTTCACATCATATGTTGAAATGTTGCAATATAAACAACACGAAAATTATTCACACGTTTGTAAACAATTTTGGTTTAATCTTTAATCCATTATGCAACTGTTCGCACCTACAGTGAATAGGCTGTAGGTGCACGTATGTAACAAATTCTTTGCCACTACATATCTCTCTAACCTCTATTAAACAAACTATTTTATTATCGAATGTGATGTGTTCTTCGTTTTTATTCACAATCAGCTATACTGACTGCCATGATTGGACAGGTCAGCAGTCCCCATGATATCATTCGAACGAGGAATCATATAGATAAGGCAATGGTCCTATAATGGTAAGTCGATAACTTGACGATGTGGTTCCTAGTTGGTTGAGTATTGTAGATACGTGATGACTACAATATACATTTCAATTTACAGTGCTTACCTCTGTGCGATCCTATATTGTACATTATATATTATTATATATTATATTCTACATTGTACTATTATATTATCGAATGTGACGTGTTCTTCGTTTTTATTCACAATCAGCTAAACTGACTGCCACGATTGGACAGGTCAGCAGTCCCGATGATATCATTCGAACGAGGAACATAGATAAGGCATGGTCCTATAATGGTAGTCGATAACTTGACGATGTGGTTCCTTGCCTACGACATGCGCTTCAACTAATCTCTGCAAATACAGTTTTTATACACGTTGTGTTCCTCATCGTTTCAGCGATCATGTACAACATTTTGACGATCGTAAAGCATAATCTCACGTATTGCATTTTTACACATACTCTTTCGAATGAGAATGATACTTTTAATTGAAACTTCAAATTACAGTGAATACCTCTTTCCCATCCTATATTGTACATGAAAATAATTTGCAATACAAATATAATACGATATAAAATAACAGGATGTAAGATGAGATTGCAAAATCTCTGATTCACTATGCAATTATTGTCATTTCTATTGAGTTTGCGGTAACAAGTGCTTGCAATCATCCATAAGTGAAACAAACTCTGCAAAGCTATACATCTGTCGTCTTCGTGTTAATTATATCGTTCTATTGCAAACCTAAATAGCTTCTTCTTGGTCTCTGACAATCAACATTACCGGCTGTAAAAATTGGTTGAGTCAGAACGTATGATAATGTGATTGGGGAGTAAAATCATATATATATATACTTCAAACCGTTACACTACAATTTACGCGGTCGAAAAAAAAAACGCTCAAAGTCCTGTCAATGAAAGTGTCTTTCGTACGATGACTTTTGCAGCATAGAAGAATAATTTGATAAAATTGATATAATGTAAATTAACTCACGAAGTTTAGCAAGTTGTTCTACATAAAGAAATCGCTTGTTATGGAATAATTAAGAGATTTAACCACATAATCTGAAACTAGATGGAGTAAACGTTAGTTTATTCTCTACTTGTTGGCATTTCCAGGTAATTTTCTCTATCAAATAAGTGCTCTCAAATTCATCTGCAACACATTTATTGACGCTAAACGTATATCAGTGAACTGAATGTGTTCATCGAAGGTCCTCGTAAACAACAAGGCCGTCTGTCACGACTGTGCGAGTCAGCTGAAGGGATGTTGCTACTTCGGAGTGAAATCATACAGAAAGAGCGGTAATCACGTCACTGTCAGTCGATACCACTACATTTTGACTATTACTCAGTACACCAGCATAGATGATTTGACTAAGACCTACACCTCAACTACTCAGTTACGGTACATTTGATTTTATTCGGTGTAGAACTGAAGATTTTAATTATCTTCTTCCACGATTAGGCGTCTTCAATGCAAAGCACTACACGCTGAGTTTTGATCAACTTATTTTGAACGTCAATATTAATTTTCTTGGAAACTTTTAAATACATTGAATATTTCAACTCAATTACCGAGTTCATGCGCTATAATGGAAATGAAATATTTTGCGATGAAATTTATACGACAAAAAATAATATGTAAACTAGTTCAAGAAACCTCTGATTCACTTAACAATTGTCGTATTCCCTACTAATTCGCGTCACCAAATACTTGCTGCTAAAAGTAACTGCAAGCATTCGATGAAACAGACATCTGTTATTATGACGGTGAATGTGAACTTTACCAACAGACCTAATTTCTTTTTTGAAAAACCTCAAAATCAACACGAATGAATGTCACGATAGAGCGAATGAACACACACGAAGATATGACATTGAAGTAAAATATTCCAGATAGGACTGTTGTCACATCGTGGCCAATCAATAAAACCACATTGTGGCTCTAATTCAGTCTATCAACAAAGAACCTTCAAGCTAGAACAAAATCTGGAAATTATCTTCAGTTACATAATCAAAACAGATTATAAAACGACTGATACGCGAACGGATTTTTCGCTCACTCAATTAATTCACAGACTGAAATACTTGCTTTTTCAATCATATATGCAACGATTTTAGTGATAGCTGGTATCCGTTTTCTTTATATGATATACTGAATTCGATCAGCAAACTTAGGATTTTGATGAATGTTCTCACAAACAACTATGTCATCTGTCACGATTGGATGAGTCAGCAAATGACTGGATGTAACTTGGACATGAAATCATATAGAAAGAAAGTGCAATAGTCACATCATTCTGGTCCGACATTATGGCTTCGTGGCTTATAGTCATTCTCGTAGCATAGATGAGTTGACTACCACTAGCATCAGGCACACTCCATATCAAGAGATTATGAATTAGTTGGTGAACATCTCTCGTTTGTCGCCTCCAGTATTGAGGTGCCTGCAACGCATACTAACTCAGAACATGTTGTCGCATTTATAAAATCGAGTAAGGATGTTTTATAACTCTTTTATTATAATAACGCCTGCATACCAAATATAACTTACCATAACATTTCTCTTTAACATCATATGATGAAATGTTGCAATATAAACAACACGAAAATTATTCACACGCTTGTAAACAATTTTGGTTTAATCTATAATCCATTATGCAACTGTTCGCACCTACAGTGAATAGGCTGTAACAAATATGTGCTATCAGGCACGTATGTAACAAATTCTTTGCCACTACATATCTCTCTAACCTCTATTAAATAAACTATTATATTATCGAATGTGACGTGTTCTTCGTTTTTATTCACAATCAGCTAAACTGACTGCCACGATTGGACAGGTCAGCAGTCCCGATGATATCATTCGAACGAGGAATCATATAGATAAGGCAGTGGTCCTATAATGGTAAGTCGATAACTTGACGATGTGGTTCCCAGTCGGTTGAGTATTGTAGATACGTTGCCTACGACATGCGCTTCAACTAATCTCTGCAAATACAGTTTTTATACACGTTGTGTTCCTCATCGTTTCAGCGATCATGTACAACATTTTGACGATCGTAAAGCACAATCTCACGTATTGCATTTTTACACATACTCTTTCGAATGAGAATGATACTTTTTATTGAAACCTCAATTTACAGTGCTTACCTCTGTGCGATCCTATATTGTACATTATATATTATTATATATTATATTCTACATTGTACTATTATATTATCGAATGTGACGTGTTCTTCGTTTTTATTCACAATCAGCTAAACTGACTTCCATGATTGGACAGGTCAGCAGTCCCGATGATATCATTCGAACGAGGAATCATATAGATAAGGCAGTGGTCCTATAATGGTAAGTCGATAACTTGACGATGTGGTTCCCAGTCGGTTGAGTATTGTAGATACGTTGCCTACGACATGCGCTTCAACTAATCTCTGCAAATACAGTTTTTATACACGTTGTGTTCCTCATCGTTTCAGCGATCATGTACAACATTTTGACGATCGTAAAGCATAATCTCACGTATTGCATTTTTACACATACTCTTTCGAATGAGAATGATACTTTTAATTGAAACTTCAAATTACAGTGATTACCTCTTTCCCATCCTATATTGTACATGAAAATAATTTGCAATACAAATATAATACGATATAAAATAACAGGATGTAAGATGAGATTGCAAAATCTCTGATTCACTATGCAATTATTGTCATTTCTATTGAGTTTGCGGTAACAAGTGCTTGCAATCATCCATAAGTGAAACAAACTCTGCAAAGCTATACATCTGTCGTCTTCGTGTTAATTATATCGTTCTATTGCAAACCTAAATAG
Source organism: Schistosoma turkestanicum (assembly GCA_944470395.2). Classification (NCBI taxonomy): domain Eukaryota; kingdom Metazoa; phylum Platyhelminthes; class Trematoda; order Strigeidida; family Schistosomatidae; genus Schistosoma; species Schistosoma turkestanicum. Next base: position 7,657 of record CALYCR020003440.1, read on the forward strand.
CTTCTTCTTGGTCTCTGACAATCAACATTACCGGCTGTAAAAATTGGTTGAGTCAGAACGTATGATAATGTGATTGGGGAGTAAAATCATATATATATATACTTCAAACCGTTACACTACAATTTACGCGGTCGACGCCTCAAACGCTCAAAGTCCTGTCAATGAAAGTGTCTTTCGTACGATGACTTTTGCAGCATAGAAGAATAATTTGATAAAATTGATATAATGTAAATTAACTCACGAAGTTTAGCAAGTTGTTCTACATAAAGAAATCGCTTGTTATGGAATAATTAAGAAATCTAACCACATGTTGTGAAACTAGATTGAGTAAACGTTAGTTTATTCTCTACTTGTTGGCATTTCCAGGTAATTTTCTCTATCAAATAAGTGCTCTCAAATTCATCTGCAACACATTTATTGACGCTAAACATATATCGATGAACTGAACGTGTTAATCGAAGGTCGTCGTAAACAACAAGGCCGTCTGTCACGACTGTGCGAGTCAGCTGAAGGGATGTTGCTACTTCGAAGTGAAATCATACAGAAAGAGCGGTAATCACGTCACTGTCAGTCGATACCACTACATTTTGACTATTACTCAGTACACCAGCATAGATGATTTGACTAAGACCTACACCTCAACTACTCAGTTACGGTACATTTGATTTTATTCGGTGTAGAACTGAAGATTTTAATTATCTTCTTCCACGATTAGGCGTCTTCAATGCAAAGCACTACACGCTGAGTTTTGATCAACTTATTTTGAACGTCAATATTAATTTTCTTGGAAACTTTTAAATACATTGAATATTTCAACTCAATTACCGAGTTCATGCGCTATAATGGAAATGAAATATTTTGCGATGAAATTTATACGACAAAAAATAATATGTAAACTAGTTCAAGAAACCTCTGATTCACTTAACAATTGTCGTATTCCCTACTAATTCGCGTCACCAAATACTTGCTGCTAAAAGTAACTGCAAGCATTCGATGAAACAGACATCTGTTATTATGACGGTGAATGTGAACTTTACCAACAGACCTAATTTCTTTATTGAAAAACCTCAAAATCAACACGAATGAATGTCACGATAGAGCGAATGAACACACACGAAGATATGACATTGAAGTAAAATATTCCAGATAGGACTGTTGTCACATCGTGGCCAATCAATAAAACCACATTGTGGCTTTAATTCAGTCCGCCAACAAAGAAATCTGAAGCAAGAACAAATGCTGACTGACTCCCTTCACGTAAACTGTATTAATTTTCTGAGAACAACACATTTAAGCGAACAATATTGTTTTCGATTAGATCGTCATCAGGCTTTACTCTAATATCCATGAATATTTATTTGAAAATGTTAAACCAATCAAGGCAATTTGAGTGATAATCACAATGAAATGAAAAAGATTACGTAACTACATCTAATAGGCAAAAGTTCAAGTGGATAATAGGAAAACAGGTGTACTGATAGTAGTAAGGAATTTTATAAAATATGATAACTACAGTAGGTCAAGGGTGGATGAATAGAATTCAAATAATCATCAAAAACATCAAAAACATTACGTAATAAACAACAGTGTAAAAATAAAATAAAATAAAAAAATCAAAAAATTAATAAAAATATGTCAATCGTTAGTTACGTCATATCCGGCCACGGAGGAGATAGGGGTGTCACGAATTTCTTCTGAACACATAAATTTGGGTTGAATGTACGTATTCCTATGGCTTCTGCAATGTGTAGGAGACCGGATCGAACTCCGTTGGGAGATGATGGAGGTATACAATAGATCACCCGAAAAGATCTAGATTTATCTACAATGTGACCACTATCTACCAGGTGTGCTAAGATAGAACTGCGAATTGTTTTTGACTGACCCTTCGTAAACCATGCTGGGAGATGTTCACTCATTCGTTGTGTAAGTTGCCTGGAAGTACGTCCGATATAGCTATCTCCACAGGAGCAGCTGAATTTGTACATGCACATAGAGGAGGCCAACTCAGGTAACTTATCCTTCGTTTGAGTAGACATCGCTGGCCGACTGGACAAAGTCAATGCAAGTTTTGCAGCGTTGAATGTTCTGTTAATTACTCTTGTTAATCTGTCCTGCAGAGTATCGCAGGCCACATCTCCGTTGAATTGTAACTTCATAAACAAAGGCTTCTTTCGGGCGGTCGAAACCACCGACTTCTTTTTTACGGCAGACATATACTTCTTTATGAATGCGCTTGGATAACCAATCTCGGTTAGTGAGCCGTTGATGAATTCCAGCTGCTGACTAAAAGTATCCATTGAACATATCATATTTGCTCTGTAAGTGAGACATCTAACCAAATTTCTTTTGTAGCGGATAGGTGTAAAACTACAAAAGTGGGTGTATTGACAAGCACCGGGATTTTTCCCATACACGCTTCTACTTAGTGAACCATCATTTCGTCTACTTAGTGTGATGTCAAGAAAAGACAGTTTTTTATCATATTCTTCTTCACCAGTGAACGTGATTGTCGGGTGTACACTGTTGAATTGTTCTAAAAGTTTTTCATTTCTGGTGTCCTGATCTACAATAATGAATGTTTTTGATGTTTTTGATGATTATTTGAATTCTATTCATCCACCCTTGACCTACTGTAGTTATCATATTTTATAAAATTTCTTACTACTATCAGTACACCTGTTTTCCTATTATCCACTTGAACTTTTGCCTATTAGATGTAGTTACGTAATCTTTTTCATTTCATTGTGATTATCACTCAAATTGCCTTGAGTGGTTTAACAGTTTCATAAAAATATTCATGGATATTAGAGTAAAGCCTGATGACGATCTAATCGAAAACAATATTGTTCGCTTATATGTGTTGTTCTAATTTTCACATTGGGAATCTTTACAATATTTTGTGTTGTTCAGCTCAAACTCTCATTTATCACATTCCTCATATTGGTTATTTCATTGCACGTTGCAACAAAAGCTGCAATACAAAATCGGACTTCCTCTAATATTCCATCATTGATTCACTAATGGCATTTGCATTACATTTACAACAATAACTTACCTTCATCTTTGTATGATATATCATTTGATGTTTTAATGGAATGAAAGTTATGAGAGATGATGTCACATGTTTTCAAAACATTATTATATAGCCTATCATTCATCATAAATTTATTTGCACTTTTACTAAATGAGACGTGACAAATGTTTGACATCAGTCACCTCTCTAACAAAAACATAAATGCTACTTATTCGTTCAATACATCAAAATTTTACATTGTTTACATATTCGTCGAAATTACTCATCAACAGATCTAATGTCTGTCAGAGCTGGTCGAGTCTCTTTATTGGTGTTTCAGCTGTACATAAAATCATGTGGCATGGGCAGTAGAGACGTCAGGTATTATCGATAACTTGACATTACTTTCATTTTTTCCATAGAGCATCTTTATGTTTTCAGTGCAATATTCGCTCTCTCTATACAATATCCTCTGTCTGTCAGTAACATTATGATTCGCGATGTCCAATTAATCGTATACAAAATTCTATCTTCACTGAATTCACAGTCACAGTCACAGTGCCTTTTTCCACGTCCCGTTTACTAACATCGTTTCGAACGTTGATCACAAATCCGCAACTGAATTTCTATTCGTATTCATGAAAGTTCAATCATAACCTCTTGCTTTCAATCAACTCTGTAACAATTTTTTTTCAACGCTTTGCTTTTGTATTAATCTTACTTTCTGTGTAAAATAAATAATTCATTTCCTCATTGTCGGAAAATTTCAATTTTTGAACATTTAACATCACATTTTTGAATTGCTATTTTAGTGATACAATGATCTATTTTGAACTAGACAATTACTACTTACGTTTCATAAGTTCTTACTATTTATTCTTAATGCATAATCGCTTACTGTTCTGAACTAATCCTACAAGTTTCTTATTCTAGCAGTGGTTGTATCTGCTACAGAGTGTGTTGATCAGTTATTTTCTAGTTTATCTAAAACCACATTTATCTATTCAGTAACAATTTTTTATATTACTTTGTGCAGTATACTTTGTCACTAAACAGACAGGCCTTTTTGTTATACTTGGTTCGGATTAGTCGTATTCACTTTGGTTTTTGGTCTACTATGGAAATTATGAATTTAGAATTTTGCACTGTAAGTGATTTGTTCGATTAATTAAAATTCCTCATAAATCATTCAGTTGCATTAGTTTGTATTGATGGGGATGAAAATGGTATTATTATTATTATTACTGCGTTTGTGACAAACGTAATGTGGACTTGAATAGTAGGTGGTCAATTTAACTAAGCTGTTTATGATTGGGATCATTACTTCGAACAACAGATGACGTAATGCATTTTCGATTTATAAAATGAAGCTTATATAAATGAAATGTTATATCGTGACTTTATAAAAAATACCTCCAAGGAAAAAGAAAAGAATCATATATAATTTTCAACTTACCGGTTTCAGCAGAGCGAAGAAAGACCGCGAACATGACAGTAATGGCTAACATCAACCAGAATTTAGTCATCGTTGATTTAGATCGTGTGTTGAGACTTTCTTCTACAGAATGAAAAGTGATTTTAGATATGAACTGATGTATAATTTTCAGGTTCCACACATATTTCAAAAACGATTGGATGTAGAGAAATGTACCAATAGTTAAGAACATTTAAATCAAAGAACTGATAACAACCCTATGAAAATTCAGTTATCTATCGTATACCAAAAAACATATTGCAGATACCTGCAAATTTTCCAGTGATTGGTGTACAAAACTTTCATAAAATTGGCCATTAACAAACGAAATCACAAAAACAAAAGGAAAATAAAACACGGAAGAAGGAAAATCACATAAAACACTAAAATGCATTATAAACAAAAAGTAAAGAAAGCGTAAGTATAAAATAATATAAATAAAATATCATAGAATTAAACATGTGAAATAATATTGAAAATAATAGAAATCAAAATAAAAAAACGTGACCATCATAAAAAAAATAATAATATTCATAATAATAATGATAATGATAATTATGATTAAACTGTGCTAAATTTGTAGGATTATTCGGGTGAAAACTTTCAGTCAATTGTCACATAAATGACAATGTTTCTTAGTTCTGATTTATGCTACTCAATCTGCACAACCGACTTCATGGAATGCATAATCTTGACGCTGAGCATTGCGTTGATTGATAAAAGTTCCAATGATATTACAATTAGGATGATTGGAATATAGTGTTTTCTACTTGTCATCTTGACGAATCAATTCAATGTGTTCTCGTTTGTGCAAGAGTTTAATTTATCAGGAGAATCGATCAAAAGCCAATGGCAATGAAGAAACTAATTAAAAGTTCAGCGAGTTCGTTACTGACTAAAGAAAGTAAGTAATAATTACTTACTTTCTTAGTCATAACGAACTCGCTGACTTTTGATTGTTAATTCATTGCCATTGGCTTTTGATCGATTCTCCTGATAAATTAAACTTTTGCACAAACGGAACACATTGAATTGATTCGTCAAGATGACATGTAGAAAACACTATATTCCAATCATCCTAATTGTAATATCATTGGAACTTTTATCAATCAACGCAATGCTCAGCGTCAAGATTATGGATTCCATGAAGTCAGTTGTGCAGATTGAGTAGCATAAATCAGAATTAAGAAACATTGTCATTTATGTGACAATTGACTGAAAGTTTTCACCCAAATAATCCTACAAATTGAGCACAGTTTAATCATAATGATCATTATCATTATTATTATTAATATTATTATTGTTTTTATGATGGTCACGTTTTTTTATTTTGATTTCTATTATTTTCAATATTATTCCACCTGTTTAATTCTATGATATTTTATTTATATTATTTTATACTTACGCTTTCTTTACTTTTTTTGTAACGCATTTTAGTTTTTTTTGTGATTTCCTTTTTCCCGTTTTTTTCCCCCTTGGTTTTGTGATTTCGTTTGTTAATGGCCAATTTTATGAAAGTTTTATGCACCAATGACTGGACAATTTGCAGGTATCTGCAATATGTTTTTTTGGTATACGATAGATAACTGAATTTTCATTGGGTTGTTATCAGTTCTTTGATTTAAATGTTCTTAACTATTGGTACATTTCTCTACATCCAATCGTTTTTGAAATATGTGTGGAACCTGAAAAGTATATATAAGTTCATATCTAGAATCACTCTTCATTCTGTAGAAGAAAGTCTCAACACACGATCTAAATCAACGATGACTAAATTCTGGTTGATGTTAGCCATTACTGTCATGTTCGCGGTCTTTCTTCGCTCTGCTGAAACCAGTAAGTTGAAAATTATATATGATTCTTTTCTTTTTCCTTGGAGGTATTTTTTTTATAAAGTCACGATATAACATTTCATTTATATTAGCTTCATTTTATAAATCGAAAATGCATTACGTCATCTGTTGTTCGAAGTAATGATCCCAATCATAAACAGTTTAGTTAAATTGACCACCTTCTATTCAAGTCCACATTACGTTTGTCACAAACGCAGTAATAATAATAATACCATTTTCATCCCCATCAATACAAACTAATGCAACTGAATGATTCATGAGGAATTTTAATTAATCGAACAAATCACTTACAGTGCATTATTCTAAATTCATAATTTCAGTAATAGACCAAAAACCAAAGTGAATACGACTAATCCGAACCAAGTATAACAAAAAGTCCTGTCTGTTTAGTGACAAAGTATACTGCACAAAGTAATATAAAAAATTGTTACTGAATAGATAAATGTGGTTTTAGATAAACTAGAAAATAACTGATCAACACACTCTGTAGCAGATACAACCACTGCTAGAATAAGAAACTTGTAGGATTAGTTCAGAACAGTAAGCGATTATGCATTAAGAATAAATAGTAATAACTTGTGAAACGTAAGTAGTAATTTTCCAGCTCAAAATAGATCATTGTATCACTAAAATAGCAGTTCAAAAGTGTGATGTTAAATGTTCAAAAAATGAAATTTTCTGACAATGAGGAAATGAATTATTTATTTTACACAGAAAGTAAGATTAATACAAAGGCAAAGCGTTGAAAAAAAATTGTTACAGAGTTGATTGAAAGCAAGAGGTTATGATTGAACTTTCATGAATTCAGTTGCGGATTTGTGATCAACGTTCGAAGCGATGTTATAAAACGGGACGTGGAAAAATGCACTGTGACTGTGACTGTGAATTCAGTGAAGATAGAATTTTGTATACGATTAATTGGACATCGCGAATCATAATGTTACTGACAGACAGAGGATATTGTATAGAGATAGCGAATAAACATAAAGATGCTCTATGGAAAAAATGAAAGTAATGTCAAGTTATCGATAATACATGACGTCTCTACTGCTCATCTCACATGATTTTATGTAAAGCTGAAACACCAATAAAGAGACTCGACCAGCTCTGACAGACATTATATCTGTTGATGAGTAATTTCGACGAATATGTAAACAATGTAAATTTTAGATGTATTGAACGAATAAGTAGAATTTATGTTGTTGTTAGAGAGATGACTGATGTCAAATATTTGTCACATCTCATTTAGTAAACGTGCAAATAAATTTATGATGAATGATAGGCTATAAAATAATGTTTTGAAAACATGTCATATCATCTCTCATAACTTTTATTCCATTAAAACATCAGCTGATATAGAATACGATGATCAATGTAAGTTATTGTTGTAAATGTAATGCAAATGCCATTAGTGAATCAATGATGGAATATTAGAGGAAGTCCGATTTTGTATTGCAGCTCTTGTTGCAACGTGCAATGAAATAACCAATATGAGGAATGTGATAAATGAGAGTTTAAGCTGAACAACAAAAAATATTTTAAAGATTCCCATTGTGAAAATTAGAACAACACATATAAGCGAACAATATTGTTTTCGATTAGATCGTCATCAGGCTTTACTCTAATATCCATGAATATTTATATGAAAATGTTAAACCAATCAAGGCAATTTGAGTGATAATCACAATGAAATGAAAAAGATTACGTAACTACATCTAATAGGCAAAAGTTCAAGTGGATAATAGGAAAACAGGTGTACTGATAGTAGTAAGGAATTTTATAAAATATGATAACTACAGTAGGTCAAGGGTGGATGAATAGAATTCAAATAATCATCAAAAACATCAAAAACATTCATTATTGTAGATCAGGACACCAGAAAAGAAAAACTTTTAGAACAATTCAACAGTGTACACCCGACAATCACGTTCACTGGTGAAGAAGAATATGATAAAAAACTGTCTTTTCTTGACATCACACTAAGTAGACGAAATGATGGTTCACTAAGTAGAAGCGTGTATGGGAAAAATCCCGGTGCTTGTCAATACACCCACTTTTGTAGTTTTACACCTATCCGCTACAAAAGAAATTTGGTTAGATGTCTCACTTACAGAGCAAATATGATATGTTCAATGGATACTTTTAGTCAGCAGCTGGAATTCATCAACGGCTCACTAACCGAGATTGGTTATCCAAGCGCATTCATAAAGAAGTATATGTCTGCCGTAAAAAAGAAGTCGGTGGTTTCGACCGCCCGAAAGAAGCCTTTGTTTATGAAGTTACAATTCAACGGAGATGTGGCCTGCGATACTCTGCAGGACAGATTAACAAGAGTAATTAACAGAACATTCAACGCTGCAAAACTTGCATTGACTTTGTCCAGTCGGCCAGCGATGTCTACTCAAACGAAGGATAAGTTACCTGAGTTGGCCTCCTCTATGTGCATGTACAAATTCAGCTGCTCCTGTGGAGATAGCTATATCGGACGTACTTCCAGGCAACTTACACAACGAATGAGTGAACATCTCCCAGCATGGTTTACGAAGGGTCAGTCAAAAACAATTCGCAGTTCTATCTTAGCACACCTGGTAGATAGTGGTCACATTGTAGATAAATCTAGATCTTTTCGGGTGATCTATTGTATACCTCCATCATCTCCCAACGGAGTTCGATCCGGTCTCCTACACATTGCAGAAGCCATAGGAATACGTACATTCAACCCTAATTTATGTGTTCAGAAGAAATTCGTGACACCCCTATCTCCTCCGTGGCCGGATATGACGTAACTAACGATTGACATATTTTTATTAATTTTTTGATTTTTTTATTTTATTTTATTTTTACACTGTTGTTTATTACGTAATGTTTTTGATGTTTTTGATGATTATTTGAATTCTATTCATCCACCCTTGACCTACTGTAGTTATCATATTTTATAAAATTTCTTACTACTATCAGTACACCTGTTTTCCTATTATCCACTTGAACTTTTGCCTATTAGATGTAGTTACGTAATCTTTTTCATTTCATTGTGATTATCACTCAAATTGCCTTGATTGGTTTAACATTTTCATATAAATATTCATGGATATTAGAGTAAAGCCTGATGACGATCTAATCGAAAACAATATTGTTCGCTTAAATGTGTTGTTCTCAGAAAATTTATACAGTTTACGTGAAGGGAGTCAGTCAGCATTTGTTCTTGCTTCAGATTTCTTTGTTGGTGGACTGAATTATAGCCACAATGTGGTGTTATTGACTGACCACGATGTGACAACAGTCTTATCTGGAATATTTTACTTCAATGTCATATCGTCGTATGTGTTCATTCGTTCTATCGTGACATTCATTCGTGTTGATTTTGAGGTTTTTCGAAAAACAAATTAAGTCTGGTGGTAAAGTTTACATTCACCGTCATGATAACAGATGTCTGTTTCATCGAATGCTTGCAGTTACTTTTAGCAGCAAGTATTTGGTGACGCGAATTAGTAGGTTATACGACAATTGTTAAGTGAATCAGAGGTTTCTTGAACTAGTTTACACATTATTTTTTGTCGTATAAATTTCATCGCAAAGTATTTCATTTCCATTATAGCGCATGAACTCGGTAATTGAGTTGAAATATTCAATGTATTTAAAAGTTTCCAAGAAAATTAATATTGACGTTCAAAATAAGTTGATCAAAACTCAGCGTGTAGTGCTTTGCATTGAAGACGCCTAATCGTGGAAGAAGATAATTAAAATCTTCAGTTCTACACCGAATAAAATCAAATGTACCGTAACTGAGTAGTTGAGGTGTAGGTCTTAGTCAAATCATCTATGCTGGTGTACTGAGTAATAGTCAAAATGTAGTGGTATCGACTGACAGTGACGTGATTACCGCTCTTTCTGTATGATTTCACTTCGAAGTAGCAACATCCCTTCAGCTGACTCGCACAGTCGTGACAGACGGCCTTGTTGTTTACGACGACCTTCGATTAACACGTTCAGTTCATCGATATATGTTTAGCGTCAATAAATGTGTTGCAGATGAATTTGAGAGCACTTATTTGATAGAGAAAATTACCTGGAAATGCCAACAAGTAGAGAATAAACTAACGTTCACTCAATCTAGTTTCACAACATGTGGTTAGATTTCTTAATTATTCCATAACAAGCGATTTCTTTATGTAGAACAACTTGCTAGATTTCGTGAAATAATTTACATTATATCAATTTTATCAAATTATTCTTCTATGCTGCAAAAGTCATCGTACGAAAGACACTTTCATTGACAGGACTTTGAGCGTTTGAGGCGTCGACCGCGTAAATTGTAGTGTAACGGTTTGAAGTATATATATATATGATTTTACTCCCCAATCACATTATCATACGTTCTGACTCAACCAATTTTTACAGCCGGTAATGTTGATTGTCAGAGACCAAGAAGAAGCTATTTAGGTTTGCAATAGAACGATATAATTAACACGAAGACGACAGATGTATAGCTTTGCAGAGTTTGTTTCACTTATGGATGATTGCAAGCACTTGTTACCGCAAACTCAATAGAAATGACAATAATTGCATAGTGAATCAGAGATTTTGCAATCTCATCTTACATCCTGTTATTTTATATCGTATTATATTTGTATTGCAAATTATTTTCATGTACAATATAGGATGGGAAAGAGGTAATCACTGTAATTTGAAGTTTCAATTAAAAGTATCATTCTCATTCGAAAGAGTATGTGTAAAAATGCAATACGTGAGATTATGCTTTACGATCGTCAAAATGTTGTACATGATCGCTGAAACGATGAGGAACACAACGTGTAAAAAAACTGTATTTGCAGAGATTAGTTGAAGCGCATGTCGTAGGCAACGTATCTACAATACTCAACCAACTGGGAACCACATCGTCAAGTTATCGACTTACCATTATAGGACCACTGCCTTATCTATATGATTCCTCGTTCGAATGATATAATCGGGACTGCTGACCTGTCCAATCATGGCAGTCAGTTTAGCTGATTGTGAATAAAAACGAAGAACACGTCACATTCGATAATATAATAGTACAATGTAGAATATAATATATAATAATATATAATGTACAATATAGGATCGCACAGAGGTAAGCACTGTAAATTGAGGTTTCAATAAAAAGTATCATTCTCATTCGAAAGAGTATGTGTAAAAATGCAATACGTGAGATTGTGCTTTACGATCGTCAAAATGTTGTACATGATCGCTGAAACGATGAGGAACACAACGTGTATAAAAACTGTATTTGCAGAGATTAGTTGAAGCGCATGTCGTAGGCAACGTATCTACAATACTCAACCGACTGGGAACCACATCGTCAAGTTATCGACTTACCATTATAGGACCACTGCCTTATCTATATGATTCCTCGTTCGAATGATATCATCGGGACTGCTGACCTGTCCAATCGTGGCAGTCAGTTTAGCTGATTGTGAATAAAAACGAAGAACACGTCACATTCGATAATATAATAGTTTATTTAATAGAGGTTAGAGAGATATGTAGTGGCAAAGAATTTGTTACATACGTGCCTGATAGCACATATTTGTTACAGCCTATTCACTGTAGGTGCGAACAGTTGCATAATGGATTATAGATTAAACCAAAATTGTTTACAAGCGTGTGAATAATTTTCGTGTTGTTTATATTGCAACATTTCATCATATGATGTTAAAGAGAAATGTTATGGTAAGTTATATTTGGTATGCAGGCGTTATTATAATAAAAGAGTTATAAAGCATCCTTACTCGATTTTATGAATGCGACAACATGTTCTGAGTTAGTATGCGTTGCAGGCGCCTCAATACTGGAGGCGACAAACGAGAGATGTTCACCAAGTCATTCATAATCTCTTGATATGGAGTGTGCCTGATGCTAGTGGTAGTCAACTCATCTATGCTACGAGAATGACTATAAGCCACGAAGCCATAATGTCGGACCAGAATGATGTGACTATTGCACTTTCTTTCTATATGATTTCATGTCCAAGTCACATCCAGTCATTTGCTGACTCATCCAATCGTGACAGATGACATAGTTGTTTGTGAGAACATTCATTAAAATCCTAAGTTTGGTGATCGAATTCAATATTCTGCATAAAGCTAACGGATACCAGCTATCACCTAAATCGTTGCAAATAGGATTGAAAAAGCAAGTATTTCAGTCTGTGAATTAATTGAGTGAGCGAAAAATCCGTTCGCGTATCAGTCGTTTTATAATCTGTTTTGATTATGTAACTGAAGATAATTTCCAGATTTTGTTCTAGCTTGAAGGTTCTTTGTTGATAGACTGAATTAGAGCCACAATGTGGTTTTATTGATTGGCCACGATGTGACAACAGTCCTATCTGGAATATTTTACTTCAATGTCATATCTTCGTGTGTGTTCATTCGCTCTATCGTGACATTCATTCGTGTTGATTTTGAGGTTTTTCAAAAAAGAAATTAGGTCTGTTGGTAAAGTTCACATTCACCGTCATAATAACAGATGTCTGTTTCATCGAATGCTTGCAGTTACTTTTAGCAGCAAGTATTTGGTGACGCGAATTAGTAGGGAATACGACAATTGTTAAGTGAATCAGAGGTTTCTTGAACTAGTTTACATATTATTTTTTGTCGTATAAATTTCATCGCAAAATATTTCATTTCCATTATAGCGCATGAACTCGGTAATTGAGTTGAAATATTCAATGTATTTAAAAGTTTCCAAGAAAATTAATATTGACGTTCAAAATAAGTTGATCAAAACTCAGCGTGTAGTGCTTTGCATTGAAGACGCCTAATCGTGGAAGAAGATAATTAAAATCTTCAGTTCTACACCGAATAAAATCAAATGTACCGTAACTGAGTAGTTGAGGTGTAGGTCTTAGTCAAATCATCTATGCTGGTGTACTGAGTAATAGTCAAAATGTAGTGGTATCGACTGACAGTGACGTGATTACCGCTCTTTCTGTATGATTTCACTTCGAAGTAGCAACATCCCTTCAGCTGACTCGCACAGTCGTGACAGACGGCCTTGTTGTTTACGACGACCTTCGATTAACACGTTCAGTTCATCGATATATGTTTAGCGTCAATAAATGTGTTGCAGATGAATTTGAGAGCACTTATTTGATAGAGAAAATTACCTGGAAATGCCAACAAGTAGAGAATAAACTAACGTTTACTCAATCTAGTTTCAGATTATGTGGTTAAATCTCTTAATTATTCCATAACAAGCGATTTCTTTATGTAGAACAACTTGCTAAACTTCGTGAGTTAATTTACATTATATCAATTTTATCAAATTATTCTTCTATGCTGCAAAAGTCATCGTACGAAAGACACTTTCATTGACAGGACTTTGAGCGTTTGAGGCGTCGACCGCATAAATTGTAGTGTAACGGTTTGAAGTATATATATATATGATTTTACTCCCCAATCACATTATCATACGTTCTGACTCAACCAATTTTTACAGCCGGTAATGTTGATTGTCAGAGACCAAGAAGAAGCTATTTAGGTTTGCAATAGAACGATATAATTAACACGAAGACGACAGATGTATAGCTTTGCAGAGTTTGTTTCACTTATGGATGATTGCAAGCACTTGTTACCGCAAACTCAATAGAAATGACAATAATTGCATAGTGAATCAGAGATTTTGCAATCTCATCTTATATCCTGTTATTTTATATCGTATTATATTTGTATTGCAAATTATTTTCATGTACAATATAGGATGGGAAAGAGGTAATCACTGTAATTTGAAGTTTCAATTAAAAGTATCATTCTCATTCGAAAGAGTATGTGTAAAAATGCAATACGTGAGATTATGCTTTACGATCGTCAAAATGTTGTACATGATCGCTGAAACGATGAGGAACACAACGTGTATAAAAACTGTATTTGCAGAGATTAGTTGAAGCGCATGTCGTAGGCAACGTATCTACAATACTCAACCGACTGGGAACCACATCGTCAAGTTATCGACTTACCATTATAGGACCACTGCCTTATCTATATGATTCCTCGTTCGAATGATATCATCGGGACTGCTGACCTGTCCAATCGTGGAAGTCAGTTTAGCTGATTGTGAATAAAAACGAAGAACACGTCACATTCGATAATATAATAGTACAATGTAGAATATAATATATAATAATATATAATGTACAATATAGGATCGCACAGAGGTAAGCACTGTAAATTGAGGTTTCAATAAAAAGTATCATTCTCATTCGAAAGAGTATGTGTAAAAATGCAATACGTGAGATTGTGCTTTACGATCGTCAAAATGTTGTACATGATCGCTGAAACGATGAGGAACACAACGTGTATAAAAACTGTATTTGCAGAGATTAGTTGAAGCGCATGTCGTAGGCAACGTATCTACAATACTCAACCGACTGGGAACCACATCGTCAAGTTATCGACTTACCATTATAGGACCACTGCCTTATCTATATGATTCCTCGTTCGAATGATATCATCGGGACTGCTGACCTGTCCAATCGTGGCAGTCAGTTTAGCTGATTGTGAATAAAAACGAAGAACACGTCACATTCGATAATATAATAGTTTATTTAATAGAGGTTAGAGAGATATGTAGTGGCAAAGAATTTGTTACATACGTGCCTGATAGCACATATTTGTTACAGCCTATTCACTGTAGGTGCGAACAGTTGCATAATGGATTATAGATTAAACCAAAATTGTTTACAAGCGTGTGAATAATTTTCGTGTTGTTTATATTGCAACATTTCATCATATGATGTTAAAGAGAAATGTTATGGTAAGTTATATTTGGTATGCAGGCGTTATTATAATAAAAGAGTTATAAAGCATCCTTACTCGATTTTATGAATGCGACAACATGTTCTGAGTTAGTATGCGTTGCAGGCGCCTCAATACTGGAGGCGACAAACGAGAGATGTTCACCAAGTCATTCATAATCTCTTGATATGGAGTGTGCCTGATGCTAGTGGTAGTCAACTCATCTATGCTACGAGAATGACTATAAGCCACGAAGCCATAATGTCGGACCAGAATGATGTGACTATTGCACTTTCTTTCTATATGATTTCATGTCCAAGTCACATCCAGTCATTTGCTGACTCATCCAATCGTGACAGATGACATAGTTGTTTGTGAGAACATTCATTAAAATCCTAAGTTTGGTGATCGAATTCAATATTCTGCATAAAGCTAACGGATACCAGCTATCACCTAAATCGTTGCAAATAGGATTGAAAAAGCAAGTATTTCAGTCTGTGAATTAATTGAGTGAGCGAAAAATCCGTTCGCGTATCAGTCGTTTTATAATCTGTTTTGATTATGTAACTGAAGATAATTTCCAGATTTTGTTCTAGCTTGAAGGTTCTTTGTTGATAGACTGAATTAGAGCCACAATGTGGTTTTATTGATTGGCCACGATGTGACAACAGTCCTATCTGGAATATTTTACTTCAATGTCATATCTTCGTGTGTGTTCATTCGCTCTATCGTGACATTCATTCGTGTTGATTTTGAGGTTTTTCAAAAAAGAAATTAGGTCTGTTGGTAAAGTTCACATTCACCGTCATAATAACAGATGTCTGTTTCATCGAATGCTTGCAGTTACTTTTAGCAGCAAGTATTTGGTGACGCGAATTAGTAGGGAATACGACAATTGTTAAGTGAATCAGAGGTTTCTTGAACTAGTTTACATATTATTTTTTGTCGTATAAATTTCATCGCAAAATATTTCATTTCCATTATAGCGCATGAACTCGGTAATTGAGTTGAAATATTCAATGTATTTAAAAGTTTCCAAGAAAATTAATATTGACGCTCAAAATAAGTTGATCAAAACTCAGCGTGTAGTGCTTTGCATTGAAGACGCCTAATCGTGGAAGAAGATAATTAAAATCTTCAGTTCTACACCGAATAAAATCAAATGTACCGTAACTGAGTAGTTGAGGTGTAGGTCTTAGTCAAATCATCTATGCTGGTGTACTGAGTAATAGTCAAAATGTAGTGGTATCGACTGACAGTGACGTGATTACCGCTCTTTCTGTATGATTTCACTTCGAAGTAGCAACATCCCTTCAGCTGACTCGCACAGTCGTGACAGACGGCCTTGTTGTTTACGACGACCTTCGATTAACACGTTCAGTTCATCGATATATGTTTAGCGTCAATAAATGTGTTGCAGATGAATTTGAGAGCACTTATTTGATAGAGAAAATTACCTGGAAATGCCAACAAGTAGAGAATAAACTAACGTTTACTCAATCTAGTTTCAGATTATGTGGTTAAATCTCTTAATTATTCCATAACAAGCGATTTCTTTATGTAGAACAACTTGCTAAACTTCGTGAGTTAATTTACATTATATCAATTTTATCAAATTATTCTTCTATGCTGCAAAAGTCATCGTACGAAAGACACTTTCATTGACAGGACTTTGAGCGTTTGAGGCGTCGACCGCATAAATTGTAGTGTAACGGTTTGAAGTATATATATATATGATTTTACTCCCCAATCACATTATCATACGTTCTGACTCAACCAATTTTTACAGCCGGTAATGTTGATTGTCAGAGACCAAGAAGAAGCTATTTAGGTTTGCAATAGAACGATATAATTAACACGAAGACGACAGATGTATAGCTTTGCAGAGTTTGTTTCACTTATGGATGATTGCAAGCACTTGTTACCGCAAACTCAATAGAAATGACAATAATTGCATAGTGAATCAGAGATTTTGCAATCTCATCTTACATCCTGTTATTTTATATCGTATTATATTTGTATTGCAAATTATTTTCATGTACAATATAGGATGGGAAAGAGGTAATCACTGTAATTTGAAGTTTCAATTAAAAGTATCATTCTCATTCGAAAGAGTATGTGTAAAAATGCAATACGTGAGATTATGCTTTACGATCGTCAAAATGTTGTACATGATCGCTGAAACGATGAGGAACACAACGTGTATAAAAACTGTATTTGCAGAGATTAGTTGAAGCGCATGTCGTAGGCAACGTATCTACAATACTCAACCGACTGGGAACCACATCGTCAAGTTATCGACTTACCATTATAGGACCACTGCCTTATCTATATGATTCCTCGTTCGAATGATATCATCGGGACTGCTGACCTGTCCAATCATGGAAGTCAGTTTAGCTGATTGTGAATAAAAACGAAGAACACGTCACATTCGATAATATAATAGTTTATTTAATAGAGGTTAGAGAGATATGTAGTGGCAAAGAATTTGTTACATACGTGCCTGATAGCACATATTTGTTACAGCCTATTCACTGTAGGTGCGAACAGTTGCATAATGGATTATAGATTAAACCAAAATTGTTTACAAGCGTGTGAATAATTTTCGTGTTGTTTATATTGCAACATTTCATCATATGATGTTAAAGAGAAATGTTATGGTAAGTTATATTTGGTATGCAGGCGTTATTATAATAAAAGAGTTATAAAGCATCCTTACTCGATTTTATGAATGCGACAACATGTTCTGAGTTAGTATGCGTTGCAGGCGCCTCAATACTGGAGGCGACAAACGAGAGATGTTCACCAAGTCATTCATAATCTCTTGATATGGAGTGTGCCTGATGCTAGTGGTAGTCAACTCATCTATGCTACGAGAATGACTATAAGCCACGAAGCCATAATGTCGGACCAGAATGATGTGACTATTGCACTTTCTTTCTATATGATTTCATGTCCAAGTCACATCCAGTCATTTGCTGACTCATCCAATCGTGACAGATGACATAGTTGTTTGTGAGAACATTCATCATAATCCTAAGTTTGCTGATCGAATTTAATATTTTACACGAGGAGGACAGATTGATAGAGTCCACGAATTCGTTACGATGACAATTGTTTATAAATTCTTGAGAACACAATTCATTGTGAGTGCCAATAAATTCATTGAAAATTAAAGATTATGAATGAATTTATCAAGATAATGTGATCAAGAAATTTTCAGTTAGCGATAAAAATATCTTCACTTTATTTCACAGGAGATTGTCATAGTAAGCGAATTTTCCATGGTTTTCCGTTTTGAATTTTCATTATTTAAGGCTGGCATATTTACAATATGTATCACCGTAAGCACAACGTTCAGAAATATGCGTTTCAAGCTATTTGGCGGTGTAAAAGATAATTGAGCTCATGAATAATAATCCACGAAGCTTGTAGTGCACCGAGTTGGGGGCATCTCAAACTCTGTTCTTAGTAAGGTTTCCGTTGGTGATCAAATGAATTATAGCCTTAGTGCAATGCTTTCGACTCGCGGGAGTAACTATGACTCTCTTAAGGTAGCCAAATGCCTCGTCATCTAAGTAGTGAGGCGCATGAATGGATTAACGAGAGGGGTTGTAGTGGCAGCTACCTCTTCGTGGTCCCGCTAGGCAACGTGGCGGTGGTTACATCGCTGCGGCTAAACGCCGTTAAAAGGGATGTAGTAGGATGATCGAGGGCGGTCCTGGACCCTATGTTTGGGGAAGCAGCCGCAGACATCCTGGACTACTGACGCCGACCCTATGTGTTTGTCCCTTACATGCTTCACCGGATGTTTTGTGTGAACTGGCGTCGAGGCCCCTCAAACAAGGGTCTCAAGTTGGGTTCCAGGGCTTTGGTGCTGAAAAGGGCATTGAACACCAATGATGTCTGCTCACTTCTGTGGGATGAACCCTGCGTGGCTAGGCGCTTGCGTTTGGTCGAGTTCATGACATCTTCCTCCTGGAAGATGACCGATGCACCATCTAAATGTTTTAACATCACAGTCATATCATCGGAATTGCTGACTCGTCCAATCGTGGCAGTCAGTTTAGCTGATTGTGAATAAAAACGAAGAACACGTCACATTCAATAATATAATAGTTTATTTAATAGAGGTTAGAGAGATATGTAGTGGCAAAGAATTTGTTACATACGTGCCTGATAGCACATATTTGTTACAGCCTATTCACTGTAGGTGCGAACAGTTGCATAATGGATTATAGATTAAACCAAAATTGTTTACAAGCGTGTGAATAATTTTCGTGTTGTTTATATTGCAACATTTCATCATATGATGTTAAAGAGAAATGTTATGGTAAGTTATATTTGGTATGCAGGCGTTATTATAATAAAAGAGTTATAAAGCATCCTTACTCGATTTTATGAATGCGACAACATGTTCTGAGTTAGTATGCGTTGCAGGCGCCTCAATACTGGAGGCGACAAACGAGAGATGTTCACCAAGTCATTCATAATCTCTTGATATGGAGTGTGCCTGATGCTAGTGGTAGTCAACTCATCTATGCTACGAGAATGACTATAAGCCACGAAGCCATAATGTCGGACCAGAATGATGTGACTATTGCACTTTCTTTCTATATGATTTCATGTCCAAGTCACATCCAGTCATTTGCTGACTCATC